>JASDQU010294181.1:0-14243 GCA_032191745.1 Picea mariana | reverse complement strand
TTCCTCGATACTCCATGAAATTTCATCATTTCTATACTCTGTACTTAAAAGGCTGAGTTCAATTCTTCTTGACATTTCATGTCATGAAGAATGAATTGCATTAAAATGGTTGAATTTGACACGACTCATATGAAATGATATTTTAACAAAGGCGTACGACCGTCATCATTCCTTCACATGCTACTGATCCTCACGATACTTAAAATGTCCTCCCATAATTCCTTTCACGACCTATTTCATACATCATAATCTATTCCTCTATTGCCCTCATCTAATTCCTTTGCTCACCTTTGAACCTTTCCTGTTATAATGAGTAGCATCATGGTGGCGAATCATCATGAACTAGAGACTTATGTAGATTTGGAGGCTCTTCCTAAGTATGAAGCCACCAAACACATTTTTTAGAAAGCTGGATGGGAGTCGTTCTTCAAAAAATTTGATGGGTATGATGATAAGATTACACTTGAATTCGCTCTGCACTTTCATGGTGGACTGGCTAAAGTGGGCGAGCTGGAATTTGAAGTCACAGAGAATTTCATTTCTGAAGAAATTCAGTTACCCAGTACTGGTTAGAAATGGACGAAGGGATAGCCAGTAGACAAAAAGCTCTGCACGCAGCTCATGCAACCCCAGTATCAGAAATTACAATGGTCAGAAGGCACATCGAGGTCGTGGTTGGAATAGAAATGGGCTCAGTTGCTATCCATACTTCAACGCTATCTCACCTGTGAAGGTTGGTACACAATCGTGTTTACATGTCATGCTCAACTCCTACTGCATTTCAAAGGTACTGGTGAACATCCCTTATTTTTTGTTCAAGAGTTTGAAGAAAATGGCAAAACAAGTTTGCAAAGAAATAGATTTTAGAGACACTCTGTTTCATTTTGGTCTTGTCAAAATTTTGGTTAACTTCTCGTTATCCCACAAATAGGAATCTTGGGATATGTTTGTTGTAAGAACCCTAGATTCTAACAAATCTAAAGATAAAAATATTGAGTCCATTGCTCCACAGAAGAAGCCAAATTCTAAGAAAAAGGTTGTTAAAACCCTAGCCAAAATTTGTGATGATCCTGAGTATACACCATATTGCACAATTGATGCCAGTGATGATAATCCTAGCACTAAACACTCATTTGATGTCCATGGTTCTGATGGTGTGGAACTAGCCATGAAAAAGTGGAAAACACTGTCCCTATAGATATAAATGTTGAAACTCTGATTTCTCCTCCAACTACTAAAAATATTATTGATGTGGAAGAACTCGAGGAGTTAATCGCCAAACCTAGAAGAAATCCTAAACGTAAATGCACACTATCATATATGGATAACTCTGTGCCTAGTTATCCATTACAGGAAAGAATGAAAGGTATGAATGATCATGAGGAGGCTCTGGAGTCTTCTGAGATGACATGGACTCTCTCTCAATTGATTAGAAAAGTCTGTGAAGTCAATCAGCAAGATAATGTGCCCAAAGAAATTGCACAGGACAAGCCAATTGAAATACCAGTCGATACCCCTGTTCAAGAACCGGATGATTTCACTCATGAATCCAGCCCTCAAACACAACAAGGTCGTTGTAAGACATTTGAATCTTACCGTGAAATCTCTTCTAGTAGATCTTTGCGACCAATGGTTGTCAGATTGGAAAACAGGAATCACAAGTTAAAAGAGAAGTTACATGAATATGCCATACTGGATCGGCATATAAAAATAGAAAATGAACTTATGAAACTGATGCAAGATCACTTCTCGTCGAAGATCAATCGATTAAAATGGAAAAATAGATGTCTTTTGCAGAACAATAAGAAATTGCAGAAGATTGCTAGGAAGCACATCACCATTAATCGGGTTCTTAAGAAGGAAATTAGAAACATAAAGAAGCATGAGAGATTGCCAATGTTGGTTGCAGTTGTTGCAACACTTTGATGAATCTTAGTTTTTGACTTTTTGTTGCCTGAGGACAGGCAAAGTATTCAGCTTGGGGGAATGTTAGTCTCCAATTTTGACCATATTTTTTCCTATATCATATCAGATATACCCCCATTCCATATCCAGTATCATTCCTTTCTGGCCTTACCTTCATACATTTCACATCATTTTTCCCTAAATGGAGCTATTCAAGTTATTCATATGATTTAAGTTATTTTTAATTTATTTTGATATTTTAAACTAATATTGATACTAAGGTGGAATGAGTTAGTTACTTGTTTCCTTGAAACAGATTTATCAGTACCAGGTACCGACTTGCACTTAGTGGAGATGTCAAAGATTTGCATGGCATTGCCAAATTGGAATGACAGTTTCGATTCATATGATTGATCGAGTCATAGTTCAGATTTGAAATCTCGAATTTAATTTCTAAACAACAGAATGTGATAACTCAGAGCAAAATTATAGAACCATTCGTTATGATGCTTATCTCTATTTTATGATTCACGCTTCTTGACACTTCATGTCATGAAGCTGTGAACTTAGTTTTAACTAACTTTGAGTCATTTTCGGATCTAAGAATTGCTAAATTAAATGTACCTATGTTCAAGACTATTTTTGGAGGATCTATATAAACTCAAATCGCTCTCAAGAAATGGTGGTTATGATATATTATGTTATGCGACATTTCTGATGATACAATTTCTATGCGTTATATCATTTTCTGTTAACTGACATGAGTTTATTTATGAATTATGGAACATGAGAAATGAAACAGTTATGCATGGAATAATTTGAGTAGATTTGGTTTCGTTTTAGGGCGATTGGACCTCTTGGTTGGGCTCGCCAACAAGTTCAATTCACTTTCTCTTTTCCACAGTATAGTTAGTTTGTTTCTAGTTTTAGAATCTACATGAGTTAGTTTTTAACTTGAAGTTGCTCTACTAAATTATAACTTAGTCATTTTTTGTTTAGTTCATTCTCAGTTTGATATTATCTCATAGATCGTTGAATGGTGGAATGAGCTATTTGCCATTGTAAAATTTGAGGAATGAACCAAGTGCCGATTAATCTCTCTCTTAGATTAGTTTAGATTTGCTCTGTTTTCCAGTTTATAGTTTGATCGTGATTTAAATATAGTTTGAGTTTAGATTTACTCTGTTTTGTTAGGCTAGCTCACTGATGGTTTGGTTAAAGGAAGCTTCCGATATTTGTAGGGTAAAATAGGACATTTATTAGTTTCACCTTTGTTAGATTTAGAACTGCTTGGTATTTAGATTAAATAAGAGGTTTTTAAAATGTTCTATCTTTTATGGTTCAGATAGATGTTTTGATGATTAGGTGTTTAGTTAATGGTAGATAGCCTTGGGTGATTTCTTTGTATTAGGAATAGAAATACATTTGATTAATTGAGAATTGTTTCCATTGATTAATTAGACAAGATATGATCAATTTTAAGATAATCATTAGGAATCAATTTATAAGAGTATGTTTATGTTTTCTTCTCAGAATAACCTTTAGGTAGAAGTTAGAATCTTACCAGCACATATAGTGTAGCAGCTCTAGGTTCACTTACCCTGGTTTGACAATTCACTGTTTTCAGGTAATTAAAATCTTTAATACAACAACCTGACAATGGCCCTGTTGACAAATTGGGGTGCTACTAGAGGAGTGAAGAGGTAGGTTGGAAGATATTTAAGAACATATTTTAAAAGAACCAGCTGGGCTACAAGGTTAAGAGATACAAAGTTCTAGTTGTTGAGCCTATTGGAGATGGAGAGCAGTAGAATATCCGAGAAGATATTACAAGCGATCGCTCTCGTGAGGGGAACACCTAGATAATTGGAAGGAAGGGAGCTCTTGGGGATACCAAGAAGTCGAGAGATGTGATTTTGAATAACTGTTGGGGTGTCAAAGAAATAGAGCTATGATTTATCAAGGTTTAAGGCCATTCTTGAGGCTTCAACGAAGTCTGCTAGGATTGAATTGAGCCTGGTGGCTTCCTAAGTTGTCGGTGTGTTCATCAAAAAGGTTTCATCAACAAATTGGTTGTGAGAGGGTGCAAGATGAATGTTGAGGAGCCCTCCTCAACTAAGGCATTGATGTAGTGCCCCAATCCTTCCACCAATATAACAAAGAGAAAGGGGGAGAGGGGTTCCCTTTGTCGAATACCTTTGGAGGGAGAGAATGTTTGGGAGGGCACCCCATGGACTAATATAGAGAAGAAAGTTAAGGAAGTGAGCCTCATGTTTCAGGCCACCCACAAACTATCGAAGCCAAAGGCCTTAAGGAAGGAGTGCATGTATTTCCAGTTGATTCTATCAAAATCTTTGGAAAGGTCGAGTTTGATGAGCATACCTAGATTTCTTATTGTTTTCAATGAGTGGATGACTTCATGGGTAAGGATGAAACTGTCCATGATTTTCCTGCCTTCCACATGGCCACCTTACTCTTTGGAGATGATGTATGGAAGAATTGGTTTGATACGCCTGGCAATGACCTTAATTATGATTTTTTAAATAACATTGCATAGATCTATTGTTGTGTATTGATTGGGATGTGTTACCCTTTCTTCCTTTGGGATGAATGTGAAGAAAGTGGCATTGAAGGATGAGAGAACTTGCCCTGAAGTTCTTGATTCTTCCACCACTTTCCAGACTTCTTCTTTGATCATTGGCCAAGAGTAATGGAAGAAATCTTTTGTGAACCCATCTGGACCTGGAGCTTTACTTGGGGGAATTTCCTTAACTACTTGATCCACCTCCTCTTGGGTGATGGGCCTCGTCAAGGCTTCATTATGTTCATGAATAACTAGGGAGGGTATGTGCCTGGTGATTTTGTAGATTGTTGGAATTCTATAGATGATGGGTTACATTAGGAGGTCTTTGTAGTAGTTAGTCAGTTCCTCTACTATTCTATCATGATCCCTAATGGGATTTCCCTAGTCATCCTCCAGTTGGGTGATTTTTTTGATGTATCTTTGGTGCACCATGGATCGATGACAGAAATTTGTGTTCTTTTCGCCCACTTTCAACCATTGTACTCTAGATTTTTGCCTCCAAAGTATTTCCTCTTGTACCTTTCTCTTGTCCAGTTCTTCCTTGAGTTTTGCCTCATCCCTCATTAAGGCAGTCGTTCTTTCCCTAGTAATGAAAATATTTTGCAATGTTTCCAAGTGTTGCTCAATTTCCTACATTCTTTGCAAGATGTTCCCAAATACATTCTTATTCCATCTCTTTAGCTCTGCTTTAATTTTTTTTAGTTGTTGCTGGAATTTGTACATGCTTTTGTCGTGGTCTATTTCTTCTTGCTCCCACTAGGATTTTTTCTACAGACCTATCGGCCTTCGGGCCGATATCTGCTCACGGGATCGTTCTTTAACCCCTTCGAGCCGGATCGACTCTTTCAGATTCCCTGCTGGAATCTCCTTTCAAATCGGTCCACAGGTCCTTCATGAAGCTCCCCTGTGCGAACAACACTAGGCATGAGCTTCTTTCTCCCCAAGTGACCACAGCACTATGACCAAGGGCTTAACTCAAGGTCCCTTTCGCAACTCACAATCTCGCGATTTCATGAGTCGAGGCTCCCGACTCTTCCTTTTAAATCTCACGATACCCGAAATGTCGATACGGGTATGACTCTTCCTTTGTTAGCACCTTCCTCATGCGACCACCGGCTAGGCTAAGCGCTATCACTTCTCGCTACTCGCCAGTTTACGAGTTCGAATGTCCAACCTTGGAACCTTTCTTTCATGAACCCCCAAGAGGCGATGTTGACTTTTCTCCTCTCGTTCTAGCTTCTCGCGACTTCACGAGTCAAAGGGTCGAGCTCACGTACTCTTATCTTGTGAATCCCTGAGACGTGAGAAGTCAATGGAGTATTCACTGCTTCCAATAGGGGACGTGTGTCTGCCTGTCTATTTCCCGGGCCCACCTTGTGGTTCTGCCATGTGTCTCTTATGCCCAGCTTCAGCACTTCGTGACTTTTCTTCCCGAAGCACTACCTCCTTTGTATCCCGACACCCGAAGTGTTGAGATCCCAAACTCCTCGCTACTCCTTGTCGCAGCTCGCAACTTCGGGACTTTTGGGATAGAAGTCTCAACTTGCTATCCGTCGATATGTCAAAATGCCAAAATTACGACACGTCATCAACCTGGGTCCCACAACGGAACTTCCCGCCTTTTTTTTTGAAGTTTCAGACTTCGCGACTTCGCAAATCCTGAAGCTAAGATTTCAGTTCTCCAACCCATGAAACCCTGAAATGAGATTACGTGAGTGATCCAACAGTCCTTGTTGGCTCAGATCCTACGACTATCCTATCCCCTCATGATTTCGCCAGTCATGACATGGAGCACCCAATCTTTGGGCTCTCACCTTGTGAACCTCCAAGTTCATGAGATCCCTTGATCTCTGCCACTTGTCCTCCTCTGATGGATGGCTACGATTCTCTCGCAACTTTGTCACTCGTGAAGTCGAAGGACTTCCCTTTCTAACCTTCGATGTTCGAATCTCCGATACGAGTGATATCGCGACATGTGTCCTTCTTCTAACGGACGACTCAGATTCTCTCGCTATTTCGGGACTTCGCCTTTCACAACCTCGCGAATATTGATGTAAAGGTTTTAAACCGTAACTTTCCTACTCCTTTGCATGATCTGACGGTTCTTGGGACTTTGCGAATTCTCCACAGACAATTTCAACCATCCAATGCCTCCTTGACGACTCTTGTGAAGCGAACACGGTATTCCTTCACTGGAACTTATATACCTACAAGTAACTTTGCAATTCCTCCCCATTGAATGCTTCAAGGTACTAAACCTCATGAGATCTTCTTCGACAGCTTCGAAGATCCTATCCCTCCTGAGCTTGATTGAAAAATCCTCAAGTTCTTTGGGGAAAATTCCTGCGCGCACTCCTTGAGGCACTTCTTCAAATGCACTCCAAGTATTTGAATTCTTAGACTCTGTGCACTCTTTTTGTAGCAATAGTCCTTCAATTATTCCCTCGGGTTGCAACCTCTGAGAATCTACTCGGCCTACGCAAACCTTGCATGGCTCCTTTGCTTAACTTGCACTTCTGTGAGAATGAGAACAATGTTATCCCTCCTGAGCTTGCAGAGATGAACTCTGACTTCTTTCAATGCACACCTTGTGGACAATTTCATTGCACTCCTTGCAGGAAAACTCATGCTCAGACAGAGAAACAATTGAAACTCATTTCCTTACTCTCTCTCTCTTCAGATTTTAGACATTAAATATGAAATCATACATTCACGCATCAAAACAAATGCATAACAAAGAGTAAACCAACATATATCAATCAACGTGTACAAACACAGAAAGCAATTTAACACCATGAGTCTGAACTAAAGATCTTTGTATTAATCTAGAACTTTTGTACATGGTTTTTTACTCTACAAAGCTCTCTTCTTTTGCTCTCCTATGCTCTCTTCGATTGATAATGATGCTAATGTTACAATGATCCAAGTGAGAGTGTCTATATCCGTTTTCCCTCTAGCTCCTAAAACTATCTAATCTAAGAATTCAAAGCTACCTACTTACATTTACTAGCATAAATGCCTCTTAGTCCTTCAGACGAGAGCGGGACGCTCAAGGTATGATTACAATCTACAAGTACACCCTTTCTTAATTGTCTCATTTAAGTTTGGCGTATCCAACTTCAAGACATTTTAAACAATTCATCATGTGCCAAAATGCATCAGTGTTTGTCCTCCGCTCACTTGATGATGGTGATGCTCCTGCATCATACTCCCTCACTTGAACATTTTCATGGGCTCCTGTCCATGAGCTCTCGCATGGTCTATCCATGCTTCTAGATCTCTGCTTCATTCTCCTAGCTATCATCTTCAACTGGATGTCCCTTCCACTTGACCAAGTATTCAAAATATTCCTTTCGCCTGGTCCTTTTGCTAACTCTTTTGTCCAGTATGCTTTCCATCTATGGCTTCTCTGCAACTAGCATCTGTTTAGTCCACTGAACCTTTGGTTGTTTACTATCTGCTCCAACTTTGTATGGGTACAAATCTGAGATGTTGAATATCGGAGAAATTCCAATCCCATCGGGTAATTAAATCTCATAAGCATTTGCCCCAAATTTCTTCAAGACCTTACATGGCCCAATCTTCTTCATCTTTAGTTTGTTATATGTGCCCTTCAAGAATATTTCCTTTCTCAGATGTGCAAGAATCAAATCACCAACCTCAAATTGAAGTTGTCTCCTGTGTTGATCTGCTCTGCACTTATACTCTTGGCTCGAGTTTTTCAATCGCTCCTTCACCTAGCTGTGAAGTTCCTTCATCGCTTCTGCAAAATTCTCTGCACTAGCACTCCTAGTTGCATTCTATTCTGAATCTCTCAATTCCGAAACTCCTCTTGGCTACATCCCATAAACAATATGGAATGGACTGTGCCCTATGCTTCTGTTGATTGAATCATTGTATGCAAATTTCTCCTGTGGCATAATATTGTCCCACTGCTTGTGGTGTTCTGTCACCAAGCTCCTCAGCAAGTCTCCCAAACTTATGTTCACAACTTCTGTCTATCCAACCGTCTAAGGATGATAAGCTGAATTGAATGACAAGTTCATTCCTAGATTTTTCCATAAGGTTATCCAGAAGTGTCCCATGAACTTGGTGTCTTGATCTGAAACGATGCTCCTTGGTAAGTGGTGAAGTTGAATGACCTCTTTGAAAAATAGATTCGCAATGTGAGTTGTGTCACTAGTTTTCTGACACGGTATGAAGTGTGCCATCTTAGAAAATCTATCTACCACTACAAAGATCGAGTCAAACCCTCTTTTTTTCTCAGCAGCCCCAATATGAAGTCCATGCTGACTGCATCCCACGGCCTCTCAGGTATGGGTAATGGTTGATAAAATCCTACATTCTGCCTCTTTCCTTTTGAATGCTGACAAATTCTACATCTGTCCATGAATATTTTGACATTTTCTCTCATTCTTGGCCAAAAATATGATTCGTTTAACTTTGAGAACGTTTTGTCATGACCGAAATGCCCAACCAATCCTCCACTGTGTTTCTCCTTCATCAAATTCTCCCTCATGGAGCATTTTGGAATACAAATTTGATTACCTTTAAACAATAATCCTTCCTGGATCATGTATTATGTCCATTGGCTTCTATCCCTGAGAATTGGATTCTCAGTCGCCTCATACACTTCTTTAAAATCTGGATCATCTTTGTACATGTTCCTGAGATCATCAAAACCCAGTGTTTTGACTCTAAACTCCTGCAATAGCAAACATTTCTTGCTCAAAGCATCAGTAACCTTGTTAGCAGTTCCAAAAATATGCTTAGTTACAAAAGTAAAGTTTTGCATGTATTCAACCCATTTAACATGTCTTTGATTCAACTTCTCCTATTGAGTCACAAATTGCAAAGCATGATTGTCACTGTATAAGACAAACTCCTTAGGAATCAAATAGTGTCTCCACTTCTTCAATGCCTGAATAATAGCATAGAACTCCTTGTCATACATGGATTATTTCACTTTCACTTTATTCATATTCTCGCTAAAGTATGCTATTGGCCTGTCTTCTTGGCTCAAGACTACCCCTATTGCAAATCCACTTCAATCACATTTTACCTGAAATGTCTTTTTAAAATCTGACAACACCAGAATTGGTTGTTCCGTGATTTTCTTCTTCAACAAATTAAAACTTTTCTTTGCTTCTTCTGTCCAATGAAAATACTTGTGTCTCTTCTTCATTGTGTCCATCAGAAGTGCACTAATTCCACTGAAATTCCTCATGAACTTCTGGTAGAATCTAGCCAATCCATGAAAACTTCTAACCTCAAATATACTCTTCAGTGATGGCCAATTCTTAATTACCTCCACCTTATCTGGATCCATTCTCAATTTATCTGTAGAAATAATAAAACCCAAATAAATGAGCTATGTCTTCATGAACGAGGATTTCTTCATGTTTATCAGAAACTTCTCTTGCCGTAATATCTTCATCACTGTAGCCAAATGGTTCAGATGCTCTGCCTCTATTTTACTAAAAATCAGTATGTCGTCAAGATACACAATGACAAATTTTCTGATGAAATCTTTCAGGACTGCATTCATCAACCTCATTAAAGTACTAGGCATGTTTGTTAGACCAAACAACATGACAATCCATTCATACAACCCTTCATTAGTCTTGAATGTTGTATTCCATTCATCACCTTCTCTCATACGAATCTGGTGATATCCACTTTTCAAATCAATCTTCGAAAAAAAATTCGCTCCACTTAAGCAATCCATCAAATCATCCATTCTTGGCAATGGGAATCTATACCTGATGGTTATCTTGTTGATTTCCCTTGAGTCAGTACACATCCTCTAGCCTCCACCTTTCTTCAGAATGAGCACTATCAGAACAACACACAGGCTCAAGCTTTCTCTAACCAACCCCTTGTCCATTAAGTCCTGAACCTATATCTTGACTTCTTCATTCTCCTACGGCATCAATCTGTACACTTCTTTTTTTGGTAAACTAACTCCAGGTATGAGATCAATATGATGACTCACACTTATGATCGGTGGCAACGAACGAGGTAGTTTTCCACTACTATGTCAGCAAACTCTTCCAACAGTTTCTGAACCTCTTCTGGTAAATCATCTACCCTTGTACTGGTTAAAAAAAATTAGGCTTCCTGACCACAATGAATTGTGGTTCCTCCTTCTTCTTGACCTCTGTAAGAAGTTCCTTCCCACTCATGAGAAGTACATCGTTGCTTACTTCAGGTGTCACCTCCTTATCTTTGATTGGAAGCAACATGTGAGTTCTCCCATTCTTCTCTATGGTGTACGTGTTCTTTCTCCCATCATGAATCACATTTCTGTCATATTGCCACGGTCTACCCAACAATAGATGACAAACATCCATGGGAATAACATCACAGAGTATTTCATCTTTATACCCTCCTATTTTAAATTCATCTAAACATTGTTTAGTGACATTTACCTGATGTCCTTTTTGTAGCCACGAAACTCTGTATGGGCTCGGATGTTCAATCGTCTCCAACTCCAATTTTTCAACCATCTCTGTAGAAATGAGATTGTCTATGCTACCACTGTCCACGATGACCTTGCATACCCTTTCCTTGGTTTTGCAAGCAGTCCGAAAAAGATGATTCCTTTGGACTGAACTCTCCACCTCCTTCTCTGGCGTTAAGAGAAATTTTCGCATCATCAACGATCTTCTGCCTTCAGCATCTTCTAGCTCAACATTCCACCTCTGTGCTTCGGCGATGTGAGTTTCACCACATTCTTTCTTTTTGTCTGAACACTCATAAGACTTGTGTCCAACCTTTCCACATGTGAAGCATTTCACTACTCCACCTCTTTCTCTTCCTCTACCTCTGGTATGAGGAAAAATGTTTCCATCAGCATACTGACCTCTCTGTTCAGTATGTTTCCCTCTTTGTGACCTTCCACCTCTCTCAGTTTGAGTCTGAGGTTTCTTCCACTCTTCCTTGGGTTTCTAATTTCTATCCCGGGCAACTGATTTGCCTCTGGCTTGACTTCTGCCTCGACCTCTTTGACCTTGCTTTCGGCTCAGCTTCTCTTCAGCCTTCAGAGCCATCTGATAAGCATATTCCACCGTTTGAATGGTAATCATGCTCATCTCATCCTGAATGTCATATCTCAGACCATTCATGTACCTGGAAACCTTTTCATCATCACTTTCCCGATGACCTACTCTGATGTTCAGCCTGTAGAATTCTTCAGTGTACTCCTTCACTGACATCAACTTCTATCTCAAATTTTGCATTCTATGAAACAGAGTAATCTGGTAATCCCTAGGAATAAATTTTTCCTTCATCTTTGCGATCATCCTATCCCAACTCTTGATCTTTTTCTTGCCTTTGCAGCGTCTGTTAGCTTGTAGTTCATCCCACCACAATGCTGCATGTCCTTTAAGTCTTGTGATAACATGTTTGACCTTTTTGTCTTCCTTTACATCTCCATAGTCAAAATATGTGTCCAGAGCTCTAATCCAGTCTAGAATCTCTTCAGCATCTAGGTTTCCTTCATATACTGGAATATCCATTTTTGCTCTAGCACCCATCCTTAGAACGACCCTAATCAGGTGTTCATTTGTTGCATCCTCTGCAACAACTTCTTCTCCTTCATGTCCAGCTTCATTTTCACTTTCAGATTCACTGACATCTCCAACATCGGTTGTGCACCTTTATGTTGTCTCCATGTCCTCGAGTCTAGCGCGTAGGTCACGCATCTCTCTTTCCATGGATGGATCAGGCATCTGCCTACCCCTTCTTCTTAGCATTTCCCTCTCCTTTGGTGGATCAATTGTTTGCCTGTCTCTTCTTCTCAATAGCATGGTGAATCTTTCTTTTCCCTGCTACAGAAAGCAAAGAAATCTTTCTGGGCTCTGATACCAAACTGTTGCAGACCTATCGGCCCTCAGGTCGATATCCTCTCACAAGATTTTTCTTTAACCCCTTCGATCCGGATTGGCTCTTTAAGATTCCCTGATGGAATCTCCTTTCAAATCGGTCCACAGCTCCTTCGGGAAGCTCCCCTGTGCGAACATCACTAGGCACAAGCTCCTTTCTCCCCAAGTGACCATAGTGCTATGACCAAAGGCTTAACCCAAGGTCCCTTTCGCAACTCGCAATCTTGCAAGTTCGTGAGTCGAGGCTCCTAACTCTTCCTTTTAAATCTTGTGATACCCGAAATGCCAATACGAGTATGACTCTTCCTCTATTAGCACCTTCCTCACATGAACACCGACTAGGCTAAGTTCTAGCACTTCTTGGTACTCACCACTTTGTGAGTTCGAATTTCCAACCTTTGCACCTTTCTTTCACGAACCCCCAAGAGGCGATGTTGACTTTTCTCCTCTCGTTCTCGCTTCTCGTGACCTCACGAGTCGAAGGGTCAAGCTCATGTACTCTTATCTCATGAATCCCTGAGACGTGAGAAATCAATGGAGTATTGACTCCTTCCAATAGGTGACATGTGTTCGCCTGTCTATTTCTCGAGCCCACCTTGTGGTTCTACCATGTGTCTCTTATGCACAGCTTCGACACTTCATAACTTCACTTCCCGAAGCGCTACCTCCTTTGTATCCCAACACCCAAAGTGTCGAGATCCCAAAATCCTCGCTACTCCTTCTAACAACTCGTGACTTCAGGACTTTCAAGACAGAAGTCTCGACTNACTTTGCAACTTCACGAATCCTGATGCTAAGCTTTCGGTTCTCCAACCCATGAAACCCCGAAATGAGATTATGTGAGTCATCCAATGGCCTCTCTTGGCTCAGATCCTACAGTCGTCCTAGCCCCTCACGATTTCACCACTCGCAACTTGGAGCACCCAATCTTTGGGCTCTCACCTTGCAAACCTCCGAGTTCACAAGATTCCTTGATCTCTGCCACCTGTCCTCCTCCTATGGATGGTTGAAATTCTCTCGCGACTTCACCACTCGTGAAGTCGAAGGACTTTCCTTTCTGACCTCCGATTTCTGAATCCCCGATACAGGTGATCTCGCGACATGTGTCCTCCTTCTAACAGACGACTCAGATTCTCTCGCTATTTTGGGACTTCACCTTTCGCAACCTCGCAAATCTTGATGTAAAGGTTTTAAACCGTAACTTCCCTACTCCTCTACATGATCTAATGGTTCTTGGGACTTTGAAAATTCTCCACGGATAATTTCAACCATCCAATGCCTCCTTGATGACTCTTGCAAAGAGAACACAATATTCCTTCACTGGAACTTATCTGCCTACAAGTAACTTTGCAACACCTCCCCATTGAATGCTTCAAGGTACTAAACCTCCTGAGCTCTTCTTTGATAGCTTCAAAGATCCTATCCCTCCTGAGCTTGATTGAAAAATCCTCAAGTTCTTTGGGGAAAATTCCTGCATGCACTCCTTGCGGCACTTCTTCAAATGCACTCCAAGTATTTGAATTCTTAGACTCTGTGCACTCTTTTTGCAGCAACACTCCTTCAATTCTTCCCTCATGTTGCAACCTCTGAGAATCTACTTGGCCTGCGCACACCTTGCAAGGCTCCTCTGCTTAACTTGCACTTCTGTGAGAATGAGAACAATGTTATCCTTCCTAAGCTTGCAGAGACGAACTCTGACTTCTATCAACGCACACCTTGCGGACAATTTCACTACACTCCTTGAAGGAAAACTCTTGCTCAGACAGAGAAACAATTGAAACTCATTTCCTTACTCTCCCTCTCTTCAGATTTCAGACATTAAATATGAAATCATACATTCACGCATCAAAACAAATGCATAACAGAGA
>JASDQU010294177.1:0-12116 GCA_032191745.1 Picea mariana | reverse complement strand
CCTATCTTAAATTCAACCAAACATTGTTTAGTAACCATTACCTGGTGTCCTTTCTGCAACCATGAGACTTTGTATGGCTTCGGATGTGCAATTGTCTCTAGCTCCAATTTCTCCACCATCTATGTGGATACTAAGCTATCAGTGCTCCCACTGTCAATTATCACCTTGCATACTCTGTATTTAGTCTTGCAAGTTGTCCTGAAGAGATTGTTCCTTTGCATTGGCTTTTCAACTTCCACCTCTAGTTTTAAGAGAACCTTCCTCAACATCAAGGATGTTCCATCCTCTTCTCCCGTTTCAACATTCCTTCTCGGTTCTTCTAAAATGTGAGCTTCACCTCCTCCTTATTTCTTTTTCTCGAGACATTCCCAAGACATGTTCCCTGTCTTTCCGCATGCATAGCATCTTACTTCTCCTCCTACTCTTCTTCCTCTTCCTCTAGAAGAACTTCTTCCACCACCCTGTCTTCCTCGAGAAATTCCTCCTCTTTCCGAGTGACTGTGTGGTTTCTTAGCCTCATCCTTAGACTTATGTGCTATGTCATGGGTAACTCCCTTGCTTTTGTTTGGGGCTGGGCTTTTACCTCTTCCTTGCTGGCTTTGTTTTCTGACCAACTTCTCCTTTGCCTTCAGTGCAAACTGATAAGCATCCTCCATTTTCCTTACTGACATCATGTTGAGCTCATCCTCGATTTCATATCTCAAGCCATTTATATACCTAACAATTTTTTCTTCATCCTTCTCCCTTTGTCCAGTTCTGATGTTTAGCCTGTAGAACTCCTATGTGTACTCCTTAACTGTCATCCCCTTCTGTCTCAAGTTCTGCAACTTCCTGAACAGATTGATTTGGTAATCTTTGGGCACGAACTTAGCCTTCATCTTGGCTACCATTTTGTCCCAATTCTTTATCTTCTATTTTCCCTTGATTCTCCTCTCAGCCTCCAGTTCATCCCACCACAGTGTTGCATGTCCATTTATCCTGGTGACATCATGTTTCACCCTTTTCTCTTCATTGACCTCTTCATAGTCTAAATGTTTGTCCATGGATCTTACCCAATCCAGCAGCTCTTCAACATATAAATTGCCTTCATACATTGGGACCTCTATCTTGGCTCTGGATCCCAATCTAATGACTGCTCTCAGCAAGTGTTCTTTGGAAACATCCTCTCCTGTAGCTTCTTTGACTTCTACTTCTTCACTCTCTGCATCAATGACGTCTCTAACATCAGGTACTCATCTCTGCGCTGCCTCCATCGCCTCTAATATTACACGAAGCTATCACATTTCCCTTTCCATAGCCTGATTGGATAAAGGTGGTTCCACTCGTCTACTCGGTGGCATTGTGTTGACTGTCTGTCACACACAGAGTACAACTTCAAGTTCTTTTGTCTCTTCTCCTTTGCCTACTGTCTGCAAGAAAAACTTCGGCTCTGATACCACTTGGTGCAAACCCCCTTCTCTCTTAAGGGCTACCTGACCTCCCGGTTAGGATCTCTGATTCTTGAGTCGAACAAATCTCTGAAACCTTGCTAGTCTCACTCTATGTTGGAAACATGTCTTCTCGGCTCCCTCCACAGGATTCACGATACCTGCGACCTTCTCTTTTGTGCTCTGTGAAATCTCAGAGTTGGCGTTAGCGCCTTTTCTCTCGGTCCCTCCTTAGATGTGACCTTGGGCGATGACCACGTGATGGCGGGCGCGGTCACAAGCGGTTTGAGGCCAAACTACTTTTGGGCCCGCAATTCTCATCGAGCCTCCACGTGTCTTCCTGGTGAAACCACGGTATGGATTGTGGCCCGCCCTCAACTTTTTAAATTCCACACAACTCCTATCCCCACAATGCGAGATGACCATCGATATCACAATCTTGACGATGCTTTCAAACAGACGATTCAGATCTGTACCTTTCAAATCTACGGACCAAATCTGCCCCTTCTCGATCAACGGTCGAGATATCTTTGCGATTCCAGACTTCGGGGTTTTTAAATCTCAAAACTTGTTGTCTTCCATACTCCAATATTCCAGAGCTAGTGATCTGTGGACACCTGTCCCGCTCAATCAATGGTCCAGCTTCTACCTTGGGCGTTTGAACTTTCAACTCAGATCAACGGTCCTGAGACCCTCCTCTCGATCAATGGTTGAGATCTCCTCCGGGTTTCAGGCTTCGGAAATTTCAAATCTTAAACTTCACCCTTTCTCCAATGGATTTATTCGAAGGCTATAATCCACTGATGCGTGTCCACCTCAGATCAACGACTGAGGTTTACTTCAAGTCTTTACCCGGAGTGCATGGATATCTGCCACGTCTCCCTTAGATCTAACAACTATAAATCACTTCAGGTCTTTACCCGGAGCTCTCAGATTTCAGAAATCTCAACTCTCAAACTCACTTCCTCCCGAGCTTACGATATCTGACGACTCAGATTCGCTTGATCAATCCGACACCTGAGGTTCACTTCAAACGATCTGACGGTGTTGGCGTTCGGAGGTCACTCCTGGATTGCTAGCAGGAGCAGAGCCCGAAGCCCATCAGTTTTATGTCACGATTTGTTTAAAGGTTGATCAAATGGAGGAAAAATCAGAACCGCATCGTGTCAACTCAGAAACCAGACCAGGCATGCATGAAAGAGTGAGGTCTTGATAAACTCCAAATAGTGAGTCGTAGTAAAAGGGTGAGTAGGTGGAAGACTTATACAAGAAGGTGCAAAGGTCTATCACAGACATCCGGTATGTAACAGACTAAAGAAGAAAGCATTCGAACATAAAATCCTTTTACATTCAAACCCAAATACCAGAGATCACAACAATGCCACAACAAATCCTTTATCGCAACAAGATTGTTAAGTCAACGTGAATCCTTCAACTGTGAACCCTCCAGCAGAAGATGAAACAAAGATGAAAAGAAAGGGGAAACTGTTTGTTATAAACCAGGAAGTCTCAAACACAGAGGCATAACCAGGGAGCCAAAGTATTTGCTGAAACTTTACCGTCGGGAGCTTAGCTCTACCATCGATAGATACAAAAATGGCAAAAATGCCTACATATACTCAGAACAACAACAGCAGCAGGAACCAAGAAAATGCAATAAAAGCTTTGCGTCTGCATGGCTTCTGACACTCTACAGCTGCAATCTTTGAATAACCGTGCAACTCATGGCAGACGCGATCGATCTTCTGACAGTTACATCGACGAATCGACATGCCTTTAATTCAATGCAGGACGTCCCCATTATGGCGGAGATGATATCTAACCACCCTCAACCGCTTCAATAACTGCTTCTTGGGATTGAGAACGACCCAGCCAACTCAGCTTCTCGGGATAGGGAAGACTTCTCGCGCTGCCACTTGGAACAACCGAATAGCTTGAGGGGCAGGCATGGAGGCCAGCGCGGAGGATGAGGCGCATGACAGGAATGGTGGTGCCGGGTTATAAGGGCGTGGAAAGGGTGACAAGATGAGGGAAGGATGACGAAGGACGATAAGAGGTGAGAGAGGTGGTGGGGGGATTGACATGAGTCATTAGGGATATACGCAGAGACAACGGGTGAATGGACGAGGCAAGTTTGGTGAAAGGCTGACATAGAGGGAAAAGGATATGTGGCAAGTGATAAATGGATGATGAGACGAGAGAAAGGCCACCTGGAAGTGTGAGAGAGAGGTGAATGGTGACACATGGCGGCAAGGGAAAGGCGGGCAGAAAGATGACATGGCGGGAGGCGAGCCCATGTGGATTAAAGACAGGGAAGCTGAGAGGGTCGGGGCCGTGCCTGAGCCGTTGATCTGAGCTGCTCAATCGTGGCCATCGGAAACTACATCTACGATTCCAGACCCCCCCCCTCCGCTTAAAGGTAGAAGGGCGGGGGGGGGGTCTGGAATGGTCTTCATTGCCGTTGATCCGGGCGCGCTCATCTGGACCGTTGGAGAGGTGCGCCCCCGATTCCGGACCCCCCCCCTTGCTTAAAGATCGGAAGGCAAGGGGGGTCCGAAATCCAATATGCGCCGTCGATCTGGGCGCGCAAATCTGGACCGCCCGGTTTTGCTTGCTGCTTACCATGGGCGCGTTATTGCCCGAAACTTTGGACAAGTGGGTTTTCCCCCCTTCTTTTGTGTTCTACCCCCCCATACAAGAAATATCGCTAACAGACGGCTCAGGTCTGTTTCGACTGATCTAACGACCGAGGTTCTACTTCGGATTTTAGGCTCTTCGGGCTTCCAAAATATCAAGTTTCAAACTCTTAATGAGTTCTCTCTCCTATGTGTGCGAAGCATTAAAGATTGTGCACCTGGTTCTGATCAGACGACTATTGATCTCTTGCGTCGTGATCCAATGGCCACCGTCGCTCCTCCTCCTGATCTTCTGATCTCTTCTAACTTAGAAAGTTTTCTAAGTCTTCAAAAGGACTCAACCTCTACACCTCCTGTGGGTCCGACTCTTGGAACTTGACTACACTTTTGAAAAGTGTTATCCATCCTAAGATTGTTCTTGTGAAGACTTCGACTTCTCACGCACTCCTTGCATGTAAGGGATTTCGATAACTCAGATCTGAAGGATTTCTCGAAGAGAAATTCCTCTCGCCCTCTTGGCATTCTCCTTTTGCTCAATGCACACCTTGCAGAGCTTCAACTTACAGAGTGTTCAGTAACTCTGTCTATCCCTCTCTCTGAACTCAACACAAAGTTCTTCCCGTGCACTCCTTGCACTTCTGTAGTGAAAATCCAATGGTATTTCTCATGAGCTTCTGAGAGGTTAACTCACCTCTGTCACACACTCCTTGCAGACTATGTGCACTCCTTGCACTCGAAAATCTCTTGAGAGAAACAATTGAAACTCATACTAACATATCACAGTTTCATACATTCATTTGCAGAAACAACAACAACGGGAAATTTGCAAGCAATAATAACATCCACACACATTGGATCAATTTTCCTCTGTTTTATTCATTCAAAATAAAAATGGCTACAATTACAATCCAAACAACAACTAAAATTCAGAAGTCTCCTACTAACTTGCATCTAGCCTCGTTTGGGCATACAAAACCTCTATTTATCTCAGAGGGTTCTTAGGGTTCCCCCCGACTACTTGTCTACTCCAAAACCTAACCTAACGATTATCTTAGATCAGTCACATTCTAGAGCAGGAGTGGAAACTCCCACTTTTCTCACGATCGTTCAAGCGTGCTTCAAAAGATTTTTTCGGCACTGAGTTCATGTGTGCTTCAAAATATGTGCTATAACTGCCAGCGTTGAGATTCCAAAAAGATTCCCAGGCGCTGAGTCATCCTGCTCCACATGCTTGCCAACGATGCTCCTACATCATGAGTGTTGGGGGCCTGTTGGCCCTTGGTTATGTAAGGAAGTGAATATTAAGGAAGAAAAGCGAAGTATGAACTCCGCGGAAGGCACATAAACTGAGGAAGGGTTGAAGTGGGTGAAGAAGCATAAAAGAAGGAGAGAAGTAAAGGAAAAGCTAGTTGTTGGAAGAGAAGATGAAGGAAGATAAAGCATAGAAGAAGAATGATTGTGGACAACTCATCAAGTAGAAAAAGACATCAACGAGTGCTTTGGAGCACCTCACGAAAAATAAGGAAGGATAGGATGGCGAAGCCCTTAAAGCACCGGTCAAGTGGACCTAGGGTTTTGGCACCTAGACTTTGGTCATGTAATGTATAAATAAAGGTCTAAAAGACCTGGGAGGGTTCGTTCTAGCTCAATTGTTCGTATGATGCTCATTGTTGGTCATTGTTGATTATTGTTGTTGAGAACAATATTGAGTCTGTATTGTAGGATCTTCAGCTAGGTGCAAAGATCGACCTTGCAGCTGGGTGCACAGGGAGGGAAGAGAGAAAGAGAGAGAGAGATCTGCAGCTAAGTGCGCAGATAGAACTTTATGTTTTCATCTAATATATCAAGAAACACATTTCTGTAGATGTAGCCCTAGGGAGAGGGTGAACCACACATATCTTATTTTCTTTGTGATTGATGTTGTGTTATTTGCCATCTATTATATTGTTATTACATTATTGTGTTAGATCTGAGACATAATTTGCGAAGCAAGCTTAAGAGTGGTAAATAATATCTATATTGTTGTGTGTTGTTATCCTGGATCCACTTTGCATTTCCTCTGGTTGTAGACACATGTGTCCTGCAACCCCCTATTGCTACTTCGGGTGAGATTGCATCTGCTTCACAGTAGTTGCCGAAAGGGCCTGTAGTTAGGGTTTGTTGGTGCACTGTTAGAGTTGAACCTTGGGTTTGCCCCTGTGCCAACAAAAGGCCAGTCTTCCTATGTCTTTATATATACAACAAATTTTGCAAAATATTAGTAATAAATAACACCAATTGGTAGAGTTTTGACTTGTTAAATACGAGGGTTATAAGTTCCTGCTATAGAACGAAATTCAAAAAAATCTTTTCCTATGTTGCAAGATGAATTGTGGAAAAAAATATTAGCAAATCTTCGAGCAAATTCAGAATCCAACTAATACTAGAAGGTAAGGTTTTGTTGTCAAATGAACAATCTTCCACTGACATGTAAGTCTTCCTCTGACCGATATAAAGTTTTGGATTTTCAATCCTTGAAAATTCAATTTTAAAAAAAAGTTTTCAATTCTTAAAGAGGGCTTTCAATTATTAAAGAAGCACTTAGGGTTTCATTTGAAAAGAAGTTTGACTTAAAATTAGATGGAAAATATTGAATTGAAATTGAATACAGAGCCCAAAGTCAAAATAGAAAACAGAACCCTGAAGCTTGAATGCAAATAGAAGAACAACAACTTGAACTTGTGAGGAATTAAAGGACATAACTTTGAGTCCCAAAATTGAAAGAATAGAATTAAGAAACAAAGTTGTGAAGGTTGAAATTGAAGTACATAGCATATATTGAGCAAGATTTTAAAAAACAATGGAAATTAGGTTTGAGCCAACTTGGGTTGAGCTTGAAAGCATCCATCCAGAGACTTGTGTGATTATAAGGAGAGTAGGTTGGATGGAATTTTTCGAAATTCCATAGTCTAACAAAGATGTCAAGATCCATACAGAGGTAAACCAAAAACTTGGATATATATTTGTATGATCATGGATTGATAAATATGATCATCAAACATGAATTGATGAAATAAGGGATGGTATGGTCTGAATTTCTGGTTGCCAATGGGTTTGCAATCATGGAAGATATTCCAAGGAACGTTGTAGAAATTGAATCAAATGATGCAGTTGAATAGGATCCTAAAATTCCTAGGAAGATAATGGAGAAGAAAAGTAAGATAATAAAGAGATAAATGAAAATAAAATAAGTGGGTGAATCTTCAATTAATCCAAAAATGACAAGAGGACTAGACAGCTTGAAAAAAACAAACAACAAGACAAAGGATTTGTAAACATTGCTAAGAGACATAGGAAAAGGTATTGTAAAGTAAATAGACCAACCCCTAAGATTTATATATTCCAACAAGAATTCTATGATTATGTGGAGAGAAACGAAAAATAAACTAGAGATCTGTCCTCCTCAATCAAACTACTTTTGTTGGTTATTGACCAAGATTTGGGAGAACCTTCTTAAACTAGAAAAGTTCAATAAACAACCATAGAAAGGGAAATTTCTCCAAATTTGGATGAGATGGAGGAACACATGCCTAATTAGTCTTCAAGATTGGGAGAAAATAAAGTGTCACTCTCTACTTTGATTGCAAGAACAAAAGTGAAAAATAAGAAGAGACAAATCATGAAGCTAAAGAGTGAAATCAAAGATATGATGATTTTACAAAGACATATAAAATCTGAAAATGCACTCTTAAAGGAAAATAGTGCCAAGATAAGGAATGGGAATGAGTAGTTAAAGGAGGAACTCAAAATGTTAAAGGAATCGAATTAGGAACTCATTCAAGGACAAACTCATACACGAAGCCAATCTTCAAAAGGGTACAAATTGAGGAAGCATGTGAAGTCTCAGGCAAAACAACTAGAGGTAAAAGCTGCAAGTAAACAACAGAGGAGAGCTATTAATACCTCCACATCCAATGTGAATTATTACTTAGAGTAGTAGGTTCCATGTAGGACAGAAGAGCAACAATTTTTTTTTCAAATTTTGATTTACATGAGGTCATGCAAAAGAATCAATCTCGGGGAAAATGTCAGTAGTATGTTTTGACAATTAAAAGGCATTTAAACTTATGAACTTTTTGCCGTTATATTTGACACATTCTCCATTCACTTCAACCCATAACTATATTTCAAGGCATAATTAGGTAAATATTATTTTGTTTTTAATTGTTTA
This sequence comes from Picea mariana, assembly GCA_032191745.1. NCBI lineage: Eukaryota > Viridiplantae > Streptophyta > Pinopsida > Pinales > Pinaceae > Picea > Picea mariana. The sequence continues at coordinate 3,843 of JASDQU010294177.1, read as the reverse complement.
AAATCGATATATTAAAATAGTTTAAATTCGGATTTTACTAGAAATTACATGAAAAATTTAGATCTTGTAATTCGTTATTCATTGACATATGTGCAGGCCGAGATGGAAGAAATGAAAACCTAGGTTTTGTTCCTTGATTTCATGCCATGGTATTTGTCCTCATGGATGTGCGAAAATCAACCCAGAAACCCTCAGTCAACGCATGGTCAAATCGGGTACAAACCACCAATTTTTACAACAGAAAAATCAACAACCCGAATTTGTTCATAAAATCGAGGGAGAATCAAGGAAAAATCAGTGTTTCTAGGATCTAATCAGTTATTCTATTACTCCAGGAGAGTACTCTTAGGATAGTTGTTACATTCTGTATTTTATAAATAATCTAAATTATGAAGCTTATGGGGATATTCGAATTGTAGAGGAGAACTCTTTGAAAACTTAGTTTGTAATGAGTTTGATGATTAATACATAAGCTCTAATTTCCTTCAGCTTCTCTTCTATGCATGAACCAGGCCTATAGGCCCCCCTTGCTTTGGTACATGTCATTGTTTATATTGTTATGCATAGGATTTAATTCCTACATCTTCTTTATGTGGTGATTTTCTTTACTCTTTTGTTTATATAACAACACTTTAATCTTAGATTTAAATTTCAGATGTTATCTTAGTTTCCGTTTGGAAATTGTAGCTGATTTAAAAGTTAAATTTCATTTTGATTCTTTGCATATACATTCTTTCAAAACCTTTAACTTCACTAGTTTACAGAGTAATGTTGCAAAGAGCTCACAAACATTGTGGCACATTTCAGTTTGCAACCTGATTTTTTACCAGCGGAACAATGACAACCTAAAGTTGAAGGAATTAGATTTTATTCAAGTTCTATTATGTTTTTATTCTGCATGTGTGTTAAGACAAGCTTTAACTTCACTAGTTGACAAAACACTGTTGCGAAAAGATCACAACCATTGTGGCACATTTCACTTTGCAAACTAATTTTCTTCCAGTGGAACTATGACAACCTAAGGTTGAAGGAATTACATTTTATTCAAGTTTTGTTATTCTTTTCATTTTGCACGTGTGTTAAAATTTTCTTTCAAAACCTTTAACTTCACTAATTGACAAAGTAATATTGCAAAGAGCTCACAACCATTGTGACACATTTCACTTTGCAACACAAGACCGTGGTGATGAATTTTCTATCCTAAAGCAAATAAATTATAACAACATTGCTATTCCAACAAGTTGTAGGGGTGTTTGGGACAAAGAGCAGATCTCTAAAATTGAAGAAGAAATTTTGAGCCCAAAATTTAGAAAAATAAACAATGCTAACATTCATGAAGAATAATTTTCTTCTGCCCGAGAGGAAGGAGGAGACTTTTTTGACCTCCTTGAATATGATAGTGTTGTAGGTACATAGGACAACTTGGAGGATGGTTCTGTTGCTATTGAAGAAGAAGATATATGCACATAATTTGAGGGGGACAACACCATTTCAGTTTTGAATCAGCCCATGGTTGCTAATCACGATTTTGTTGCAATTAGGGAATGACATCAAAATATGAGTTGTGATGAAGAAAGCACCACAGGTGCACAACAAGGGAAACCTCTTGATCCCCATCAGGGTTTGTGTTGTGATGAAGATGAGTGGTTTTGGAAACAACATACTCAAGAAGAAGACTGCAAGGATTTTTATGTTTCAAATCACGATGAGTTTGATGCTCTAAAGACCAACATTGATTAAACCAATTCATACTGTGAGGAGAGAAACATTGTTAGTGTTGTGTTGATGGAAATTTTTTTCCATGCTCAACATTAAGGAGATCATCCAGCCAGGACCCCAATTAGACCTTTATCCGTTTGGTGTGGTGATTCCGACTGGTTAAATGGGTCCAATTACCATTTTCTTAAAACTAATCTAACCTAAATTTTAATCTATTCTAACTAATATTAAAACCTAAATTATCTCTAAACTGCCCTCTACCTGTAGATGTATGATAATGATGGTTGTTATCAACATGTATAAGGAAAATACTTGCTTTATCACAACATGTTTACAAGAGGCAATCTTTGGGATTAGATGAAATGAGGGCTCAACCATGCCACAAGAATGGTTGTGTTGATACTTAGAACACATTACCAAAAGACTTCATCCTCCCTTGAAATCCGACCTTCTTTACTTCATATTTCCTCTGAAATTCGACTTTTGTATGTAAAATGAATGTATAATGATATGTATCTATACCCTTTATGTCACTTCCTTTTAACATTAGGGCCGACTTGACACTTTCTTATTTTGTAATTCTTTCCTTGAATTATCTTCAGGGCCGACTTGTACTTCCTTCTTAAATTCACTTTGTCATCTTAAAAAAATCATTTCTCCTCAACCATGAGGATCCATGTGACGTGCCACCTACCACCAGAAAAACATGATGTATACCATCCATCCATGGGTGTTGTGTATGCATGTGCACTATCCTTCATGTCCAAATACCTTCATCAATATTGCGGTCCAAAACCAATGACTAGGGTTGACATCAATGACAACAACCAATCTTCCAATAATCTCCCCCTTTGTCATTGATGTCAACACTCATGCTCCCCCTATCATCATGATCCCAAATTCTCTCCCCCTTTGACATCAATGGAAAAGGGTAGGGATGCTCCCTTTGAGTTTAATGGAAAAAGGTAACTCTCTTCTTTGGGGCTGCTCCCCCTGAACATGTGGCACTAAATAATACTTCATCCTTATTTTTGTTCTTTGGGACTTTTTCTTCCTTGAAATCCTTTTGTGTGGCTTCTGTCTCCTCTCTCTTCCTCATGTCTAGGATGTATATGTTGTTTTGTCTTCTTGTTGCAGTTGCAACCAATATTCCTGAGTTATTTTCTCTGATTTTACATTTTCGGGAATCAAACGTAAGAGTGTATCCTTGATCACATATTTTTCTGACATTGAGGATATTATGCTTCAAATCTTCAACCAAAAGGACTTTTCCTTCTTTTACATTTTCACTTCCAAGCTTTACAGTTCCTTTTCCAAGTATTTTGGTAGACGAGTCATCTCCAAATGCAACATTTCCACCCTTTTTCTTCAAGTTGACAAATTTGCTTTGATCTCTGGTCATATGAGATGAGCACTCACTGTCTATGAACCATTCATTTTCTTCTTTGCATTCTTTAGCAAACAATGCTATTCAATAGTTTTCATTGTGTGGAATTTCTTTCCTTTTCCAGGTTGTAGTTGGTATACAGACATTTGGAATACGATTATCTTCCTTCATCTCTCTGCAATCTCATGCTTTGTGACCAAGATTATAGCACTTGTAACATACAATATTTTGAACCATTAATGGGTCAAATGGATTATAATTTTTGTTGACAGGTCTATGAACATTTCCATATCTACTATTTTCACCATTCATGTAGCTTGCGTAGTTATTCCTTTCATTTATTCTACAATTGATTGCCTTGTGTCCAAAATTTCCACAAGTATAACAATGTCCAAGAAAGAAATTTTGATATCTAGGAGTAAGTGATCTTCTTTGTGGTGTGGTCCATCTGGGTTCACGATCTATTTTTCTGTAGTTTCCTTCATAATGATTGCTTTAATACCTGATGGGAGAGGATCTTTTTGATGTCTCATTCCTTCTGAATTCTAGTCTTCTATCTTTTTGTTCAACTTGTTCTGGAGTGTTGGTTTCATCATTTTCATCCTCCTTCTCTTGTTTTGTTGTCTTCAAACTGTCATTGTATCCTAGTCTTGTCTTGTCGTTTGGAGATATTTGACTACTAATGATCTCATCTAATTTTTCAGTTCTTTTTTCGAACATCTTCAACTTTTCTATTG
>JASDQU010294176.1:0-10751 GCA_032191745.1 Picea mariana | reverse complement strand
AATGGAGTGGGTCATGGCTACTTCTAAGTGACCCTTTCGCTTATACAAGCCACCTTCTTATTTTCCAATAACAATTGCTTCTTCCATGTTTTTTCCTTTGGCCCACATAAGGACTTCTCCATCTATGAAGGAAAATCTAAAGCCTTTATTTTCTAAATATGAGATGGAGAGTAGATTCTTTGTCAAACCTGGTAGATATAGTACATCCTTCATCTTCATTGGGGTCCTTGAATCAAGCTTGTAATTTGATTCTCATACTTCCTTGATAGGGTATTGATAATCATCTCCAAGTGTAACTTTCTGAGGAAAATTATTTTCTGAAAGGCAAGAGAGAATGTTTCTTTGACCTGTCATGTGCTTGGAAGCACCACTATCAATGAGCCAAGTGTCCTCACTAGGTGATACTGATGCTGAGAGGGCAGAGATTAAGACATAGTCTTCAATTCGTTCTTTTATCATCTTTGTGGGTGGCTCTTCATATTCAAATGCATGGGTATGGTGCCTCTTGTTTTTCTTCTTGTATTATTCTCATATAGCTGGAAAATGTTTTGCAATATGTCCCATCTTGTCACAATGGTAAAATTGGTAGGATGAGAAATCTTTTTCTCTTCTTTGTCCTTTTTGAAACTTCTGTAATCTCCTTGGTTGAGATTCTTTATGTATGAATTGGTTTTGGGGGTGAGACTCCTTATGAGTTTCTTTCTGGAATTAAGACTTCTTTTGTCCTCCTTTAGTTTGAGTAGCTAGGGCCTGATCTTCATCTCTTGATAGCAAAGCTTCTCAGTTAGCTACTCTTAATTATTCTTGAACACATTCTTACCAAAGACTGTCAAATTGTAGTTTCTCCTTTCTGGCACGAATATCTTGGATGAATGCATCCCAAGGTCTTGTGAGACCATTAAGGGTCGTCATTATGAGTTTTTCTTCGTCTATACTATCTTAAATTGCTTCTAGCTGTTATTTGAATTGTGATATTTTGGAGAAATATTCTTGGATTGTTTCTCCTTTCTGCATCCTTGTATTCTTGAGTTGAGTTCTTGGATTCATCTTCCGATCTATGTTCTTTCCTTCATATAATCTGGTTATGGAATCAAACATTTGTTTTGGACTCTTCTTTGAAGACACTTGAGGAATCAAGTGTTCTTTGATAGAATATGCAATGATTCTTTTGGCCCTAATTGTGTCATTTTGGTGTTTTTCTTTAGTTGCAGCATCGACAGGTTTTGGTACATCTTCTTTAATGAATATTTCTATATCATTATCTTCAAGTATGAGTCCAATTACTTCCAGGCACAAATTTTTCCACATGTTCTAGCTTGTCAACAAGCTTAGTGCTTGCAGAGATCTTTTACCTGGAGTTAGGAAAATGACCAAAAAATGAAAATGCTCAGAATTGAATTTTGAACTTACCAGGAAGTGCACTTGGCTGAGGAAAGTAGCTTGGTGTGGTTAGATTTTAGAAAATCCAATTTTTTCCCCTTCAAACTTGACCAGCAGATTTCTGGACTAGTGCTTCTGGTTTTCTGGTACTTTTGGTACTAGCGAAAACTAGGGTTCACTTTCCAGGAGTTCTATCCACTGAAAAGGTGTGCTGAAGGTGCCAAATAGTTCCTTGGGCTACGACACACTTTTCTACATGACTTTTGGGCTGAAATTCCTCTTCAATAAAAATCCCTAATTTCTTTGTACGACAACAATGACGTTTTTCTTTTTCTTGTGAAAGATGCTCTCTTCAACTGAGCTTTGATACCATATTAAAGTTTAATCTATTATTAGGTTTATTTTCAATTTACTATATAACCATAACATATATAGGATCACTGAGAGAAACACAATCACAAGAGACACATCATTTATCCCGGGAAACCCTCATGGGGGAGAAAACCCAACAAAAAATTCCTTAATATAGATATCCAATACAATGCCAAGAGAATAAACCAAACACTACAGAAATTCCTCTCCCAAGTAATGTGCCTCTCTCTCTTATGTATTCTCCAATTGCAGCTCTAAACTTGTGCTCTGGATGATCGAATGAGTGAGTGAAAAAATAAGGTGTTGGCCTCCTTTATTTATACAATCTGGCAGGTGTTGAAAGGAAGTGTCTTTTCATTGGCAGGGATGACTTCTCCTTTTGGGTGGTTAGAACCACTTTAATTTATTATGGGGGTCGACTTCTCATTTTGCATATTAAAATTAGGGTTTGGCCAATCCGCAATAGGGGATTTGGTCATTTACAATGTCTGACATGATCAATCAACAAAAGGGGATTGATCTAATGAATAATACATCAATAATAAATAGAATACTCTTTGCAGTTAAAATATTTCAACAATATCCACATAGGATATCTCAGGAAAAACATCACCACTATCAGTATCATTTGATAGCATCGGTACATCAAAAACATATCATCAATTGCATCATCTCTCGAGGCCATACTCCATCTGAGTAATCATGCATGATTTTGAATAAGTCATGTAGCGCACTCAACAGAGTGTCTCGCATAAGTCACTCACTCAACAAAGTGATACAAGGACCATTCTTCTAATCTGGACATACATTCTAGAAGAATGATTGTCCTAACAGATGCTAAATGCCACACAATGGATGTTGGGTATGTGTTATATTCAAACGCATCTCTCAGATTGGAAGGTGAAGAGAACAATTCGACTGTGTCTCTCAGATTCAGTATTACTGAATGTGTCAGAGGAAGCTACAACTAAGGATTTATGGGATAAGTTGGGGAAGTTGTATCAGTCTAAGTCCCTAGTAAATAAAATATTCCTAATAAATAAGTTGTATAATCTGAGGATGAGAGATGGAGACTCGGTAGTAGAGCATTTGAACGCTTTCAATACTGTGGTAAGTCAGTTAGTATTTGTTGAGATTAAAATTTTAGATGAAGATAAGTGTATCGGTTTACTGTGTTCTTTACCAGACTCGCGGGATAGTCTGATTGTGGCCATAGGTAGTAATACAACTGCCTTGAAGTTTGATGAAGTGGTCTCATCCTTTTTTTCGAAGGATATTAGACAGGAGAATATGGAAGGACGGAGCACATACACATTATTTGCAAGAGGACGCTCCTAGGAAAGAAATAGAACTAAGTTCTCAAGTGGGAGATCTAAGTCTAAGGGTAGATCTAAATCTCTTAGAAGGTTTGTAAATGTATGTTGGAGATGTGGAAAAGAAGGGCACTACAAGAAGCAGTGTATATCCAAAGTTGAGAAAAAGAAGGGATTTGAAGAATCTCCTTCTACATAAGAAAATACCTCCAAGGAAGAAGGAGGGTATGTATACTTGGATTCTTCAAGAACACATGTAGATCATGAGGCATGGTTGGTTGAATTAGGTGCATCCTTTCATATGACTCCCCACAGGGAGTGGTTTTGTGAATATGAAAGGTATGATGGAGGTAATGTTTTCTTAGGTGATGATTCGACAACCAGAATCATAGGATGAGGAAAAGTCAAGTTGAGGCAAATAGATGAAAGGATTAGAACATTGTCTGGTGGTCTGTACATCCCAGGTTTGGCCAGAAATTTGATTTATGTAAGTAAAATGGATGATGCAGGGGTAAAAACAATATTTGAAATAGAAACCTTCAGGATGGTTCGAGGAGAAATGGTGTTGTTGAAAGGAGTTCAGTTTAGAACTCTGTATAAGCTACAAGGAAGCACTATTAGTGATGGGTGTAATAGTTTCATTGTTCCTGATATTGGAGTTGAAGAAGAAAGAAGGTATGGCTGAAGGTATGTCTAAATGCTCTGGATTTTGATTTATGTGAACATTGTGTATATGGGAAGAAAAATCGGGTAAGATTCCCCTCTGTTGCAACAAGGGAAGAAGGAATTTTACAGCTATTTCACAATGAGGTTTTTGGACCTGTGTTAGTCCCATCATTGGGAAATTATATGTACTATGTCTTATTTATAAATGAATTCTCGAGGAATAATTGGATATATTTCCCCATGAAGAAATCTGAAGTCTTTGACATGTTTAAAGAGTTTAAGGCTCTTGTTGAGAATCAAACAGAGAAAAGAATTAAGGTGTTGAGGACAGATAATGGCAGAGAGTTCTGTAGGAATGAATTTGAAAAGTTTTGTAAGCAGTGTTGTATAGAAAGGAAGAAGACTACTCCATATACACCTTAGCATAATGGAGTAGCAGAAAGTATGAACATGACACTGATGGAAAAATCAAGGTGCATGCTCAGTGGTGCCAGGTTAGGGCAATAATTCTGGGCAGAGACAGTGGGTATTGCATGTTACCTGGTCAACAGATCACCCTCTTCAGTGCTGGATGACAAGACTCCAAAAGAGGTATGGACTAGTAAGAAAACTTCTCTCACACATGTCAAGGTATTTGGCTACGATGCATATGTTCATGTTTCAAAGGAAAACAAGAGTAAGCTAGATAAGAAGGTTGAAAAGTGTATCTTTATTGCATATAAAGATGGTCTCAAAGGTTATAAGTTTTGGAACCCAGAAATTAAGAAGGAAGTGTATAGATGAGATGTGGTATTTAGAGAAATGAAGGATGTTGTTAAACAAGAAGTCCTACCAAGTAAGGAAGAACCAAAGAAAATAGAGTTTGATTTAAAGGATGATGAATCAAACTCTACAGAAGAAAAAGAATAAGAAGAAGAAGAAGATCCTCATACTCCAGCATTGAGGAGATTGGTTCGAGAAAGAAGGCTACTAGAAAGGTATACTCCATCTTATTTCTGTTCAAATTTTGCTTTGTCTATTACTGATAATGATCCTAGAACTGTCAGGGAGGAAGTAGATTCAAAGGATGGAAATATCTGGAAAAATGTCATGGATGATGAAATGGCAGCCTTGGATAAAAATGAGGCTTGGGATCTAGTGGAGTTTCCGACTCGAAGAAATCCCATTGGAAAAAAATGGGTATTTAAAAATAAAATGAATGCAGAAGGAAAAGTGGAGAAATACAAATCTCGGTTAGTAGCAAAGGGTTATTCCCATGTTAAGGGAATTGATTTTGGTGAGATTTTTTCTCCTGTTGCCAAGTTAACCTCTATATGATTTTTTTTATCTGTTGTTGTTGCATTTGATTTTGAAGTAGAATAGATGGATGTGAATACATCATTCCTACACAGGGACCTGGAAGAAGAAATCTATATGAAGAAACTAGAAGGTTATGATGTGAAGGGAAAAAAGGAGTTGGTATGCAAGCTCAAAAAGTCTCTGTATGGCTTAAAACAATCATCAAGGATGTGGTTTCAAAAATTTGATGCTTATATGCTAGGACTTGGCTTCACAAGAAGAAAAGAGGATCATTGTGTGTATTTTAAATTAATTGGTGATCATTTGATTTATTTGCTCTTGTATGTGGATGATATGTTGTTGATAGGAAACAACAAGGAGATTATCCAAGATGTGAAAAATCAGTTGTCCTATAAATTTGACATGAATGATCTTGATGCTTCAAATTTCATTTTGGGCATGGAAATTAAAAGAGATCGGAAAAAGAGGAAACTCGGGTTAAATCAAAGAAAATATGTCGAGACAATATTGTATAGGTTTAATTTGCAGGAATGTAAACTGGTCAAGGTTCCTATTACTATTGGTGTAAAGTTATATGCAGATCAGTGTCCCAAGACACAGGAAGAGGAGGAGGACATGTCTCGTGTTCCATATGTGAGTGCAGTTGGCAGTTTGATCCATGCAATGGTTTGTACTAGACTGGACATTGCACATGCAATGGGATTTTTGAATAGGCATATGTCAAAACCAGGGAAGGAGCATTGGACAACAGTAAAAAAGGGTTTTCAATTATTTGTGTGGCATTGCTAGCTATGGATTGTGCTACCAAGGAAGACCGAGATTGGACAAAGTGGTGGATATACATGGATTTGTGGATGTAGACTGGGATGGAGATCTGGATCGTAGGAGATCTACAAGTGGGTATGTGTTTAACCTGTTTGGAGGAGCGATAAGTTGGATGATAAAAAGATAGGTTGTAGTGGCACTTTCAACTACAGAAGCTAAATACATGGCAACCACTTATGCAAGTAAGGAAGCAGTATGGTTACAAATATTGTGTTCAGGTATTGGGTTGGTACAAGAAGTTGTAAGGATAGTTTTTGATAGTAAGAGTGCAATTTTTCTGGTGAAGAACCCGACTTATCATTCAAAGACAAAGCATATTGATATTCAATATCACTTTGTGAGAGACATGGTTGAAGAAAAGAAAGTATTTTTGATGAAGGTGGACACTTTGAAGAATGTTGCAGATTCATTAACAAAAGTTGTGAACACTGAGAAGTTATCTTGGTGTAGAGGATCCATGGTCATTGTTTCCCTAGATTGTTGACTATGTAACCTTGTAACCCCTTGTATGCAAAGAAAAGTGTCTCATTTTTGCCTCATTTTTCATGTTGCCTCGATTGTTGTGTCCATTGTTGGGCGGTTTTTCAGCACATGGTTTTTTTCGATGGTTTTCTATTTCCAGTTAAGGAATTAGGGTTTTTGACTAATATAGACCATTGGGTTAGGGTTTTAGATGTTGATGTCTCCTATATGTATATTGTATTGTAAACAATGTATCACTATGAATGAATATAGATTGATACCTCCCACAAATACCATAATATAAACACTCCCTCCTATCTAGGGAGGTATTAACATGTAGCATCATCATAGCCACACAGGATATCTGATGAGCAACATCACCACTATCAGTATCATCTAATAGCATCTTGACATAAAAAATATATCATCAATTGCATCATCTCTCAAGGCCATACTCCATCTGAGTAATCGGCCATGATGTTGAATAAGTCAGGTAGCGCACTCAACAGAGTGTCTCCAATAAGTCACTCACTCAATAGAGTGATACAAGGACCATTCTTCTAATCTGGACATATGTACTAGAAGAATGATTGTCCTAACAGATGTTAAATGCCACACAATGGATACAAAAACCATCCTCTCCACTATATCATCTCTAAGTCGTACTAGCATTATGTGAATGCATCATATCTAAGTTGTACTGGCATGATGTTGAGTATCGTCTACATCATCTCTAAGCCGTACTAGCATGATGTGAATGCATCATATCTAAGTTGTATTGGCATGATGTGCATCATCTCTAAGCCGTACTAGCATGGTGTTAATGCACCATCTCTAAGTTGTAATGGCATGATGTGAGTCACCTGCATCATCTCTAAGTTGTACTAACATGATGCTACTACATCATATCTAAGTTGTACTAGCATGATGTGACTCGAACATATGCATCATCTCTAAGTTGTACTAGCATGATGCTAATCAATCATATCTAATTTGTACTAGCATGATGTGTCTCAAGACATATATATCATATCTAAGATGTACTACCATGATGTTGAAGCATCATATCTAAGTTGTACTAGCATGATACACATCAAAAATCTATCAACCTAGACCATTCTCCATGAGGAGAATGTATGTCCATCAACACTCCCGCTTAATCAAGGGATAAATCTCCACAAGTCCCAGCTTTTCCCTCAAGTATGAAAAAGTTATATTTAACAGAGGCTTCATCAAGATATCAGTTGTGTGCTCATTAGTGAAGATGTACTGGAGAATCACTTCTCCCTTCTGGACTTTATCATGGAGAAAATAGTACTTAATCTCAATGTGCTTTAGCCTGTCATGGAACACGAGGTTCTCTAAAAGCGTCACATAGCTCTGATTATCACAACGTATCACAGTCGAATCCATCACCTGATCAAATAGTCCAGAAACCAGCTTATGAATCCATATTGCTTCCGTACAAGTTGTTCGGGTGTGCAGGGGGGGTGCAGCGCCCCCCCCCAAAAAAAAATTGCCTCGGGAAATGTGTCACATATTTAGGTGGTTTTTCGGCACATGGTTTTTCGCCAATGGTTTTCTATTTCTGGTTAAGGAATTAGGGTTGTTGACTAATCTAGGTCATTGGGTTAGGGTTTTGGATGCCGCTGCCTTCTATATGTATATTGTATGGTAAATAATGTATGACTATGAATGAATATAAAATATGATGGTTTTCTTGGTTTGGGTTTCCAGGGGAAAAATATCTATGTAATGTTTGTATTTTCCATTGTATTTTTTTTGTTCTTTTACTGAAAATCTATTTGCAGTAAATATTATACAAGGTTAAAATCTACACAAGCATCACAAGCTACAATATACTTTTCTTCTGCAGTGCTTAGAGCCACATAATTTTGTTTTCTTCTATCCCATGATATCATAGCNCCCAATCTGAATCAGTAAATCCATGCAGTTGTACATCATTGTGTGAGGTATATCTCAAAACATAGTTTATCATCTCACGAATATATCTCAAAATGTGCTTTGTAGCTATCCAATTCTCATGTATAGGTTCCACCTGTAATTGGCTCAACATTTTTACAACAAAGAAAATATCCAACTGGGTATTCACAAAATACATCAATGAGCCAATCAAATCTTGATACAGGGATGAGTCTACCGGATCATAATCAAAGTCTCTCAACTTCCTCATATCTATCACCATGGGAGTTGCCATGGATTTGAAATCCATCATCCCAAACTTCTGAAGGATCTTTACAACATACTTCCCTTGTCCTAGGAAGATTTCACCATGCTTCTTCCAAACTTCTAGTCCCAAATAATAATGCATGAGACCAAGATCCTTCATATCAAATTCAAAGCCTAGCTCCTTCTTACACTGAATAATGAGAGGCTCTGCACCCATCAAAAATAAATCATCAACATATAGTAGTAGTAGTATCACAAGTGCATCATTCATAACCTTGTAATAAAGGTTTGGATCAACATATATCTTGGAAAATCCAAGTCTCTTCAAGTAATTGTCAATTCGTGCATACCAAGGTCTTGGAGCTTTCTTGAGTCCATACAAGGCCTTCTTTAATATGCATACATGGGTTTCTCTCGGGTGTACCTCAAAACCTTAAGGTTTATTTATGTATACTTATTCATCAATTAATCCATTGAGAAAAGAGGTCCTTACATCCATCTGATGTAGACTCCAACCCATGGATGTTGCAAGAGATATGATGGATCTGATAGAGGTATATCTAGCAATTGGAGAAAATGTCTCATCATAGTATTCTCCCTCCTAGTGGGAGAACCCTCTAGCCACGAATCTTGTCTTGTATCTATGGATACTCCCATCTACTACATGATTTATATTGTAAACCCATTTTGAAGTTTCTACCAACTTTCTTTCAAGTCTAGACACAATTTCCCATACATCATTTTTCATGATGGATTGATATTCTTCCATCATAGCTTCCTTCCATTCTTTCTTCTTGACTGCTTCCTTAAAGGTGGAGGTTTATGCATTAACAAGACTTTTCATGAGTGTCGCATAACTAGAGAATATTTTGGGCCTCTTTCTCTCCTTGAAGGTGCCATTGGGAGCTTCATGTCTTTCTTCTTCTTGTAAGGTGGATTCTAGCCATGTTGGTTGTTTTATGTTCTTGGGTACAAAAACTAGTTCTATAGTTTCAATTGGTTGGTTTGGTTCTTCAATGGAATGTTTTGGAGAACATGTACTTTCTTCCTTGGGATATACATGTTCTTCTTCATCATTGGAGTCCATGGAATCTTCTATAGATTTCTTGAAAGAAATATTCTCATCAAAAGTCACATCTCTGGTGATTTCAATATTTTGTTGACCTGGGACATATATTTTGTATGCTTTCGATATATCACTATATCTGATGAATATTCCCTTCTTTCCTAATGGTTCCAACTTTCTCCTTTTGTCCTTGGGAACATGGAGATAGACACGACGACCAAAGATCCTTAAGTGTTAAACACTTGGATTCTTTTCGGAGAAGGATTCTTCTAGAGTCATGTTCTTCAATATACGATGAGGACTTGTATTATGAATATATATGGCTTTCATAGTTTTTTCTCCTCATAGAAACATGGATAGATCCTGGTCATTCATCATTGCCTTAACAAATTCTTCAATGGAACAGTTCTTTATTTCTGCCACACCATTTTGTTGAGGATTATGTTGGACAATTAACTCCCTCCTAATCTCGGTTGTGTTACAAAAGGCAACAAGCTCCTTGGAGGTGTATTCTCCTCCATTATCAAGTTTTAGTATTTTGATCTTCTTATTTGTCAAGTTTTCCACTTCAGCTTTGAATTCTTGGAACTTTCCAAACACTTCATCTTTCATATTTATCAAGTACATATAAGTCTTTCTTGATAACTCATCTATGAACGTCACATAGTAAAGAGAGCCTCCTAGAGACTTCAATGGCATAGGACCACATACATCTGAGTGTATCAGATCCAAGATTTCCTTGGATCTATTCTCAGTGCTTGGGAATGGCTTCTTAATATTCTTCCCAAGTGCACATCCTATGCAAATACATTCATGCACTGATTGTAGTTCTGGTATGCCTACAACCATCGATTTTAGATATGGAAATGCTTGATAATGAAGGTGAGCATACCTTCTATTCCATAACCCACTAGGATTGAGTTCATCATGTACAAGAGCTTGAGAATTCTGACCTAGGAGTTTATACAATATTCCTTCACGTATCCCAATGACTCTAGCATCTTATATTTTTGAATCTTTAGATCATACAAGAACTTTTCCTTCGAAAAAGGCTATTCTATCTCCTCTGTCTCCCAAGCAAGAAATATATACTAAATTCTTTTTCAAACCAGGAACATATAAACCGTTGTTAAGATGAACATTGTTACATGATTCCATTTTGATAGAATCTTTTCCCA
>JASDQU010294172.1:0-14409 GCA_032191745.1 Picea mariana | reverse complement strand
AACTCTGGAAACCCTGTCAAAGTCGGCGAAACACGGTACCCGCTCCCTCAGGAAAAAACATGAGAAGCGTTGTAGCGCTCCTATGGAGGAAATACGGACGCGCTGAACAAAAACGAGATTTGATGCGTAAGTCCAGAAGAGGGATGGCGCTCCCTTGGGCAATGGGGAGAGCGCTGGCTCCCTCTCGGCGCCCCCTTTAAAATTCGGTGAAAAAAGAAAACGCAACGCGCCCCTGGGGTTGATTTCCAGCGCTGGCGCTCCCTTTGCAACCAACGCCACAGCCTTCAACTCGCCTCTTCAGACTGCTGGGCGGTGGCTTTCTGCAATCAATGGGACGTTGCAGGCTTCGAACACGGGTCTCCACCCTGCGGACTGTGGGAGGGACGGCCTCGGCTCAACTGTGGGAGGGACGACCTCGGCTCCCTGGTGCGCAGGTTATCCCACTTTTTCACTAAAAGTGTATCCGAATGTACAAACTTTTTTGAGTTGTTTTACAAAAGTCATTCGATTAACATTTTTATAAAATAAATTTAATTTATATTATAATATTGAGTTTATTTATCCAATTTTATTCTTAAAAAAAAATAATTTAATTGAAAAGTATCATATAAAAATTATTTAAATAGTTATCTTAAAATTAAAAATGGGTTATGTAAATCCTTTAAAAATATAAAACTTTATAGCCTAGATGTAAACATATAAAAGAATTTTTTTCCAAGGAAAAATATCTAATAATTTTATTAAGAAAAAAAAATTACATTATCAGATGTTGTATAGTATTCTAGTTTGTCTCTTAAGGTTTATGTAAAAAGGAATTTTTGTAATCCCCTTGTATATAAATAGATCAAAACTTACAATATTATGGCTTTAGCCATTTCCCCACACACAAAAAACAATTGTTTCCTACCATATTTCTAGAAAAAACATCATTTTTTTTATTATCTAACATGTATCAACTAGTATTCATTGTTTGTTTCATCAACCACCTCTATGATAACCTCGAAGCCTCAAAAAAATTAAAAGATCATTCATTAAGAAATTATGTCCAAGGATCATGCACATGTTCAAAAATTTGTCCTTGGTGATTCTCGAGGACTTTCTAGATTCCTCTATCCAACGCTAAACCTGCTTTGGATAAGCCATCAACTATCTGGTTTCTACCCTTGTAGACATGTGCAAAGGAAATATGAGTGAAGTTTGACAGTAAAGACAAAACATCAAGAAATAAAGGCTATAGCATAAAATTCCTCAGTGATGCCTATTGTTTCTGCTAAATTACAAGGAGTGAATCTCGAAATATTTTTAAATGGATTACACCTTGTTCCCGAGCAAGCATCAATAACAATTTGAGTGTTATCAATTCACAAAAGTTATGTACACATTTAAAAGATATTTTCACAAACAATTTATTTGATACATGTAACAAATATATAAAAAATGCATAATTATTTAAACTAAACTAAACTAGTAGAAGGTGCTAGAGATTAGGTTGTTTACACTTGCTCTTTGCAATTTCCAAGGAATGTAATAATTTCACTTTTGTTATGTGAATGCCATTTTAAAATGTAATAATTGCATTCTCTAGTATTCCCATATATAATATGCTAGTTTTTTCATCTATTTTTCATTAAATTTTATTTCCATATAAAAACAAAGTAATTTATCAAGAAGAAATGTATCGAATTGGTCAACATACAAAAATGGAAGACAAACAACACTTTTCTATGCATTTAAATTGAACCCACATGATACAAATATTGAAAAAAATGTTTATTATGAGGTTGAGATTAAAATTGAAGAAGAAATTCTTCCGGGAAAGAAAGGCAATGGGGTAGCTCCTAAAAGATCATTTAAATATGAATGGAAATTAATATACAAATTGGCATATCCTATAATAGGTTCAAATAGTGAAGAGTGCATCGAGTGTTCATGGTGTGTCAAATTCAAAGGAGATACACCATATGCAAGGGAATGTAGTATTACAATCCAATTTAGTGAATTAAATGGTCATGTTGTATCTAAGTCTCATAAACATTCAATTCAATTATTGGAGAGTCAATCAATGAAATCATATTTACCCATCATGAAACATGTTGAACTCATGCTAAATGTTGAGAAATCCAAAATAATCAATGTCATTGAAATTATGTATTTTGTGGCTATAAAAGATTTACCTTTAGAATTGTATAAAGACATATGTAACTTGCATATGTACAAGGGAACACATGATATGTCTTTAACCAATGAATATTCTTCATATACTAATATTACATCTAGAAAAGAGTTCTTACTAGCAACAAAACAAGTTTACTAGAAAAATTGAAGGCAAAAATTTGCTTGAGTCCCTTTTATTCTATTTTGGTGGATGAAAGCACAGATAAAACAATGGACAACACATTATTGTATATATTACATATATAATGGATGGAGGAAGAGGACCACGTGTAACACAAAATGTATTCATCTTCCAAAAATCAGGGACAATACTACACAATCAATGTATGAGTCCCTATCAGGATTATTATTTGAAATGGATTTATCAAAATATAAAATGGTGGGATTTAGGTCAGATGGAGTTTCATCTATGAGAGGTATTCATGAAGGTTTGACTGCTAATTTTCTTTGTGAGGTTCCTCATTTGTTATGCATTCACTATGTAGCACATCATGAGGCTCTAGCTATAACACATGCTTCAATTTTTTTTCTTGAGTTTAATTATATTGATAAGTTGGCCAATAAAGTATATTCTTGGTTGGGAAAATCTATAAAGAGGCATGGAGAACTTAAAAGTTTAATGGACTTATTTCAAATTGATAAGTTATAGATACTTCAAATTCATCAGATACGATGGCTTTCTAGGGCCTGGCATGTGATGAACAATCTTGTCAAAAATATGTTAGCATTATTACAAGAATGGAAACATGATAATAGAAATATGTATGAAATGGGAACAATATTTCAAGTTCAATTTTGTATTCGTTTTTTGGCGGATGTTCTAACTGAATTAAATAAGTTAAGCTAGTGATTTCAAGAGGAACATATTGATATAACATCTATTAGTATTGAATTATATGTGCTTATTGAAATTCTTCCCAAAATATCTTCGTGAGATATGTTTGCAATAGGATCTCAACATGTTTCATATCTCTCGAAGAAATCAGAACATGGAAAATTGGATTTTATTGATAATGCAGGTGTTTCACAAGCACATATGTTGAGATTTGAACCTATAACTAATTTGGTCAAGGGAAAAATACAATGGAATATTGTGTTCACTTAGGTAAAGCATTTGTCCAAAATTTGATTGGTTGTCTCAATGACATGTTTACATATTTGTCGATATTCAATGTAGGAAAATTATTCAGTCCCCATTCTTACTTTGAAGAAGAGAATGAAACAGACTTTGAAACAAAATGATGGTTGAAGAACCTATGTGAAATTTTTTATATTGGAGACTCACCAGTAATTGACACAAAAAATGTGATTGTGAAATGGAAATTTTTACTATCACTCTACATTAGGCATATCCAAAGAAAAGCATGGTTGGAGCATGGAAACAATCTGGAGGTGAAATTGAGTGGTGTGAATCCTGTCCAAATGTAATGAAATTGAGGAAAATTGTTCTTACCCTTCCTACTAGTTATGAAAGAGAATTTTCTAAGTTGAATCGTATAAAAAATTATGGCAGATCTAGACTTTGTCTAGCAATGTTATGCACTTTGATGTTTTTATTTTTATCAACACCTTAGAAATTACATGAGGTAAATTGGAATATAGCTTTTGAAACTTGGACAAGAATGAAGACACAACGACCTCTTTCACTAGGTGGAGGAAGTTAAGATGTCGTAATATATTATTCAATTTTGTAATGTCCAATATTTTTTAGTAATGCATTTAAATGATTATTTTATGCCACTATGTAAAAATATTGTCACTATATGTATTTAGTTAACAAAAATTGAAGTTGTGTCAAATTATTTGAATGAAATTCGATGGTTAAGGAGTTGTGTTTCAAGAATGATAAGTTAGGAGTTAAATTTTCACAAGTAATGGGTTGTAAAATAATCATTTTATGCATGAAATTTCAAGTTATTTTTCATTTTCATATGAAAAGAGCAATTTATTTTAACTTGGGTTAAAATGAAGTTAACCCTTCAAATTGAAATATAACAATTCCCTTCAAATTTGATCCTTGGTGGGGCTGTAAGTCTTATTATTCCCATGATCATTTCGATGTGGCATGCCCCCCATGGTTCATGGGACAATGGAACCTTCTCTTCCACCTCCTTTAAGCGTAATATTTTACACTAGAAGGGAGACCCTTGCCAATGAGATTTGGGTCATTATATAGTTTAGCGAATAAGATCTTAGTCATTCATGACAAACTTTGTTCCTTCCACCCAAGCCTTTTCCAAATGTCATAGATGAACAAGAACCATCGATATGTATCTGTGAGATAGATCATGGTCATTCACGTCAAGGTTATAACTTACCCCTCACACCTCTTCCTAAATGTCATGAGTGATCATTAACCATTAATCAAGATCCCTGAGAAAAATCCCAGTCATACATAGAAACTTATTTCTCTCTATGGAAAAACTTTTCCCAAACACTGCAAAGGATTCTCCATCATCAATCTAGTTTTTTTAGCATGATTGCAATTATTCATAGCAATGGAACCACTTCARTCTCAATATATTCAARTGTCGTGAGAGAYCCTTTGTCATTGATCTCACATGGGAAAATAKATTTGGGCCATTCACAATGGCGCATTAATCCTCCACTCAKGTCRCCTKCTAAACACTACAAACCAATGTGGACCATCCATATGACCATGYTYTGATGGAAAAGATCTCAACAAATMTTTKCATTTTTCCAAGGAATCCTTCAATATAAATAGGRCATTCCTCCTCCATGTCTAGAATGAAACTAGAGGTAATAACCCCTAGTTTACTTCATGGCTTTATTCATGTAATACCCACCAATTACCCATAGAATTGAATCATGTTGTATAAAACCACCATAGTTGGCTTTGTTAGAATATTGGATGTGCTCGTTTAACCATAGACAATATAGAAATATTGTCACCCAAACATAGGTACTAATGCCACCCTCGAGCACCTTGACCTTGACAGAGAGAAGAATTTCCGACAACAAATCAATAGCCAACCAAGGCTAATGCACCAAGAAAAGATAACCAAAACTGATCAGAGAGTCCAACCCAGAAAGACCGAGAATATAGATTGCAGGACTAGTGGTAGCAACTCCTCCCAAGACTTGCACACAAACTGGCCTTCTGCAGTGCATACAAGTGTGCTTCTGTAATTTCGAGAAGTCTGGCTAAAATGAAGACTGGCCTCCTATATTTATACTACTTCTGCCAGATTGCCTGGGCTGACTTCTCATTCTGGGTGCTAATTACTTAGTATTAATTATTTCTTTTAGCTGACGTCTCTTCTAGGGTTATATTCAATTCTTTTCTTGCTTCCGGAATATTCTAATCTTGTCAAAGGTCACAAATGGAGGTTAATACCTCCTGCAACTACCATAATATCAACACTCCCTCCTAACTAGGGAGGTATAACGAATAATGTTCTTGAGCACAAACAGACCATTCAATTCGTAGCATCATTATATCTATACAGGCTAATTAAATCACGAGCATTGTCATTAATATCCAACTGGATAATGTCCATGAAAACTAGTACAATGTCAACTGATATAACACAATTGTGTCTATCCATAGTAGTACACAACTACTCAATTCATGACACATAGTCACAAACAGTGGAACATATCCACCACAGTAGCATACCTCTACTGTCTGGAGACATACGGTCTCCATAGTAATCATATCATCTTATATCAACCTGCACAGAAATAATATTATGATATAAACTGAGTCATCTGAGCCATTCTTCCACTCACATCTGTGAGATCTAGAAGAGCATCTGCCCTCAGAGAGTAGAACATCAATGATGGGCTATCTAGACTATTCTTCTCAAACAAGAAAGAATAACTGTCCTGATTTATGATCCTGGACCATTCACCTATCTAGGCCATTCCTTCAGCACTAAACAAAGTGCAACCTGGAGAGAATGAGTCTTCCCTAGGGAATGCCCATCCCTAATTGTTGAACCTGGACCATTCACATATCTGGGCCATTCCTCCGGCACTAAACAAAGTGCAACCTGGAGAGAATGAATCTGCCCGAGGGAATGACTGTATGAACCATTTCCTAAGGAAATGATTATCATGCACCAACCTCCAAAATGGACCATTCTTCAAAACTTCTCACAACTGTGAGCTTTGAAAGAATGACTTCCTAGCAAGGCATACTAGTATTCTTGACCACTACTGAGAGTGATCGTCAAGAAGAAAGATTGTCCTAGACCATTCCCCCACACTGGAAACAAGGGGAATCATTTTCTATGGTACATCAACAATCCATCGAACCATTTTCATTACGAAAATGATTGTTCAATCTGGACCATTTTCCGAACTGGAAAATGCCTGTCCGTCAGAAATTTCAAACCACATTCCGAACTTGGAAAGGAACTGCCCATCCTGGACCATTTTTCAAAGATGAAAATAATTGTCCATAAATCAATGTTAAGTCAGTGCTCCCTCCCAACCTGGGGAGCCATCTCTTCCCTTTCAGCTAAGGGAGTTATTTCCACGATCCCTAATTTGTCTCGTAAGTATGCAAACTTTATTCTGGACAAAGGCTTTGTCAAGATATTTGTTGTCTGCTCATCTGTGGGGATATACTGGAGCTTCACTTCTCCTTCCTAGACTTTATCTCGAATAAATTAGTATTTGATCTCAATGTGTTTTGATCGTTCATGAAACACTAGGTGTTCTAATAGCCTTATACAACTCTGATTGTCACAGTGTATTATGGTCGAATCTAGAACCTGATCAAATAATCCAAAAATCAGATTTCTCAGCCATATTGCTTATGTACATGCCTCACATGCTACGATATATTCTTCTTCTGTTGTGCTGAGTGCGACGGACTTTTGTTTCCTGATGCCCCAAGATATCATCGCAAAGCCCAAGCTAAAGCACATCCCTGAAAGTACTCCTTCCGTCTTCTACAATTCTTGCCCAATCTAAATCTATGAATCCATGAAGTTGTATATCACTGGATGCAGTATATCTTAAACCATAGTTTAGTTTCCCATGAATATATATTAGAACATGCTTTGTAGCTATCCAATGCTCATGTCTGGGTTCCACCTGGAACTGGCTTAGTGTGTTTACAAAAAAGCAAATGTCTGGTCGAGTATCTACTAAATACATTAATGACTCAATCAATTGTAAATATAGGGACAGGTCTATTGGATCAGAATATGAATCTCTTACTTTTCTTATATATGTGGTCATAAGAGTGTCCATGGATTCGCAATCCATCATTCCAAACTTATGAAGGATCTTTACTGCATACTTTCCTTATCCAAGGAATACTTCACCACGCTTCTGCCATACTTCTAGTCCCAAGTAATAATGCATGAGACCAAGATCTTTCATATCGAACTCATCGGCTAGTTCATTTTTACACTAGATGATGAGAGACTCTTCACCTGTCAAGAATAGATCGTCGACATATAGTAGTAGAATCATAGGTGCATTGTTCATGACTTTGTAGTAAAGATTTGGATCTGTAAGACTTTTGGAGAAACCAAGTCTCATTAGGTAGTTGTCTGTTATGGCATACCAAGTTCTTGGATCTTTCTTGAGTCCATATAAAGATTTCTTTAGTCTACAAACATGAGTGTATCTAGAATGTACTTCAAACCCTTGATTTTTTTCAATGTATACTTCTTCTTCGATTGCTCCATTGAGGAAAGCTATTTTTACATCTATCTAATGTAAACTCCATCCCATGGAAGCAACAAGAGACATAATAGCTCTAATTGAAGTATATCTGGAAACAGGAGCGAATGTTTCGTCATAGTCTTCTCCCTCTTTCTGGGAGAACCCTCTAGCTACAAACCTTCCATGCTTCCGTCTGTTGCATGTTTGATCTTATAGACCCATTTTGAAGTTACTATTGATTTTTCTTTAGGTCTAGGCACAATTTCCCATACATCATTTTTCATGATGGACTGGTGTTCTTCTATCATGGCTTCTTTCCATTGGTTCTTCTAATTTGCCTCTTCAAATGAGGTAGGTTCTTCGTCTAGAAGCTTTTTCATACATGCTGCATAGCTGGAGAATCTCTTGGGCTTCTTACTTTTTCTGAAGGTCCCACTTGGGGCTTTGAGTCTTTCTGCTTCTTATAGGGTAGCTCCAAGCCAAGCTGGTCATTTCTTGGTTTTGGGTACAATGTCTGAATCAATGGTATCACATGGTTGCATCAGGTGATCAAGTTGTTTTTTTTTGTCATTCTGACTTTCTGGAAGACATGTGCTTTCTTAAATAGCCTCTTCATACTCTTCTTCTTCTATAGTTTCTTCTATGGATTTCTTGAAATCCATCTTTTCATTGAAGGTCATGTCTATGTTGACTTCAATCTTATGTTGTTCCTGGATATAGATTCTATAGGCCTTGGATGATTCACTATCCCACAAATATGCCCTTCTTTCCTGAGGGTTCTAATTTATTCATTTTATCCTTGGGAATGTGGAAGTAAACAGGGCATCCAAAGATTCTCAAGTGTTCCACATTAGGTTTCTTTCCTGAGAAGGCTTCTTCTTGAGTCATATCCTTCAATATGCGGTGAGGACTTCTGTTCTGAACATATATTGTAGTCATGGCCACTTCTTCCCATAGATATATAGATAAACTTTGATAGTTTAATAGTGCATTCACAATTTCTTCAATAGATATGTTCTCCCTTTCTGCTACACCATTTTGTTGAGTATTATGAGGAACAATTAGCTCCCTCCTAATCCCTGTCGATTTGCAAAAGGCAACAAATTTCTTGGATGTATATTCTCCTCCATTATCTATTCTCAAAGTCTTGATTTTCTTGTTTGTGAGGTTCTCTATTTATATTTTGAATTCTTGAAACTTGTTGAATACTTCATCCTTTGTCTTCAAGAGATATAACCAAGTATTTCTTGAGTAATCATCTATGAAGATTACATAGTAAAGAGAACCTCCTAGAGATTTGACTGGCATCGAACCACAAACATCTGAATGTATTAGATCTAGAATTTCCTTAGATCTATTGTTGCTGCTTGAGAATGGTTTCTTGACATTATTACCAAGAGCACATCCTTTGCAAATTCCTTCATGTGTAGATTGTAGTTATGGTATTCCTTCAACCATATTTTTTAGAAAGGGTAATGCTTGATAGTTGATATGAGCATACCTTCTATGCCAAAGTTCATTGGGATTGACTTCATCGTGTACAAGGGCTTCATCATTTCGTTCTAGTAGTCTGTATAGTCTTCCTTCACGGGTTCCAATAACTCTAGCATTCTCTATGCTGGAGTCTCTAGGCCAAGATAACACTTTTCCATCTACAAAAGCTATTATGTTTCCTTTGTCTTCTAGGCAAGATATGGATACAATATTCTTTTCTAAACCAGGTACATATAATACATTTGTCAAATGAACATTGTTACATGTTTTTTGACAGAGGTTTGACCAATTCCTTTGACTGGGTAAGTGTTTTTGTCTCCAAGTTCTACCTTGTACGATGTCTTGTTTTCATTTAGATTGGAGAGTCTGGCTTGATCCCATGTCATATGTCTGGAATCTCCACTGTCAATTATCCACATGTCATCTTCAAGCATTCCTGTGAGTGTTGAGTAGTGTAGATGATTTGTCTTCTCATTCATGACTTTTGTTGATTGATGGTTGGTTAAGCTTTGACCCAAAATTTCAACCTTGACATTTTTTCCTTCTGAGAGTGCCAAGAGGTGTGATGGAATAAGGCGTACTTGAATATATTCTCCTTGAGTAAGGTGTTCCATCATAAGGTGTTGGATAAGGGTTTTAGGGTTTCTACAACTGCACCTACTAGTAACCCTAGCGATAGTGCTTTAGTAATTGCACCTGCTAGTAACCCTAGTGAGAGTTCTTCAATGAGCTTGATAACCTTATGGATTAGCTTCCTTCCAGTGGTTAGACTGAATGAAGGAGGTGTGGGCCCATAAATTGTTAGAATATTGGATGTGCTCATTTAACCATAGACAATATAGCAATATTGTCACCCAACCATAGGCACTAATGCCACCCCCGAGCACCTTGGCCTTGACAAAGAAAAGAATTCCGGCAACAAATCAATAGACAACCAAGGCTAATGCACCAAGCAAAGATAACCAAAATTGATCAGAGAGTCCAACCCGGAAAGACCGAGAATATAGATTGCAGGACTGGCGACAACAACTCCTCCCAAGACTTGCGCACAAACTGGCCTTATGCAGTGTGCACAAGTGTGCTTCTATAATTCTGAGAAGTCTGGCTAAAATGAAGATTGACCTCATGTATTTATACTGCTTTTGCCAGACTGCCTGGGCCGACTTCTCATTCTGGGTGCTAATTACTTAGTATTAATTATTTCCTTTAATCGATATCTCTTCTAGGGTTATATTCAATTCTTTTCTTTCTTCCGGAATATTCTAATCTTCTCAAAGGTCACAAATGGAGGTTAATACCTCCCGTAGCTACCATAATATGAACATGCTTAACATTAGACTTAGATAGAAAACAACCATATATTCAAACTCATTATCCCTCATTCTTTGTTCCCAATATTGAGTTTGATTCCTTTCCTGACAATTTAATCTTCTATCACTAGTAATTTGGGTATTTTGTTATACCAATTTTATCCACTTTTTCCCAATTTCCACTAAGCTAAATCCATGAACCTCATTGGGTTCACTTTTATGAATTTCTCATATCCAGTAAAGTTAACCTGGTCTACAAATTAGCTCCATTGTCTCAACCTCTTTGATGCTTATGGAAATTATCCTAATTCTCATTGAAGCTTTTTGCTAAAAAATTGGCGTGCAACTACAAATTCAATCTTAACACTTGGACTTTCTACCCAATACAACCCAATGATGTAAGTTGGGCTTTTATAATGCTCTGTAATGTACATAGATGCCTTCCTTAGCCGTCGGGCACTATCAACAAGCTTTCTTATCCTCATTAACAATCTAATAGAAATACATTATAAAATTCATATGTAAATATCAAATAGAAATGAACATAACATTGCAATTTCTAAACTCTTTCATTCCCAATTAAACTCATGGGATCACACAATAGTTTAATAGAAAAAACATTGCATATAAAGATGAACATGAATAGTTATCTACAACTAAATCCATGTCCACCAAACTAGTTGTCAAGGATCGATTTTCCACCCAACCATGGGAATCAACTAAGAATTCCACCCCCAAATTAAATCATGATACCACTAGGATGAAGGAATCTCTTGTAAGGATCTAATATCATTCAACCCAGCCCATTACTATCGTGACAAGGAAATCTACTCACTCTAGAGCTCTCCATGCCCTCATCCAACCATGAGACAACCTTGGCACTCTCTTTCACTATCATTCACAATACAAGGAAGATAATCACATTCACTACTCAATAGTGCCTCAAGGATATTTTCACCTTCTAGTTCTCTTAAATGCATGTAGAAAGAGTCCAAGTATTGGTTGCCTTTTGGAAATAACCTATGATAGAATACACTTGACCTCAAAATAATTGATGAGTAGAAATAATAGGGTTGCATATCTAAATGTGTTATCTTAGCTACTGTGGACATTTCGTCCATGGTTTCTCTCTCAAACCATCCCATTTTCTCTCACATTTTCAACAAAAAACTTCCCCAACTTCTATAGACTCCTACATGCCACAAGCACATGAGAAAATCTCTTGGCACTTTCAGACATAATGGTCATGACAATCAAGGGAAAAAATCTCCATAACATGGGAGCTTGTCTACTCCTATGCACATGAATGGTGGAATACTAGAATCATAGAATTGCATGGAAAAGACGATGGAAGACATTTTCTTGCATGAGATATACCCTCTCCCAAATAATATGAACCTTGTACTTAGTACACACATAGAACTCAAACATTGATGGGACAACTTGCAAGGAAGCATGGGCAAGAAAGGGTGGTATTTTCGAAGGGCAAAGACAAGGTCAAATCACCCAACAACCCCATTTCCTCTTCCCCTCTTGTGGTATCATGGTCCCCTTGTTGCTCCCTCAAGCAACCATTTTAGTGGATATCATGTATTATTATGTATTTTCCTTGTTATACATGCCTTTACATATACATAATCATATCATGGAAAATATAACAACTACAACACAATCCTAGCCCAACACTGGGACTCGTACACATTCACTAGTGAGGCCTTGGCCCTAAGTTATACACTAGGAGTGTTCACAATGCAACATGGTGTCATTACAACTTATCCCACCTAGATTGAATATTGTCCCATAAACCATGTTATAAAAATAATACATGATTTATTGCATTATAATTCAAGGGTCAAAAGTGGGATATTAAACCTTTCATACCAGACCCTGATTTCTTATCATTTTCACCTAAGTTTGAGGTTTTTTGAACTCCTTTTCCAATATGGCTTATAAGGAATTACCTACACCAAAATATTTAATAATTCAAACCTCAGTGTTGGGGTGAAATTTCCCAAGTTGATGTCATAGCATGCTCCCTCACCCTAGTACTAGCATCACCCATGTTTTTTGTGTCATGCATTGTGGGTTATCTTTAGCTTAGGTTTGTGGGTTATGTGTATGGATTAGGAGTTTGGGTTGGCCATGTAGGTTAAGTATATGAGTTCAATGTGTGGGGTGGGTATGCAGATTAAATATGGTTTTTATATGTGTGGGTTAGTGTGCCACTTTGGTGTGTGGGTAGGTTCATAGGTTAGGTGTATTGAATATATGTGTCACTTATGTATGTCAATTATGTATGTGGGTGAGATGCATGGGTTAGTTATGCAATTTACATACATGGGTTAGGTGCATGGGTTAGCTATGAAAATTATATTTGTGGGATAGGCACATAGGTTATCTATGTAGGTCACATGTCTGGGTTGGTTCATGGGTTAGCTATGAAGGTTACATGTTTGGGTTATAGTGCGTGGGTTAGATGTAAGTTGCTTTTTAGAAATAGACTCGTTTTTCATAGACATGTTTTTTCACCCTTTGGATGATGGATTAACCCACTTACCCTAACCCTTATCCCACTAACCCATAAAACCCTAACACCCCAACCCTTGACCCACTTATAGTAACATATAACCCTGACCCCTAGCTAGACACTAACATGTTAATTCCTAACTCAATAACCCATGGGAAGATGCATAGTTTAAGTGTGTTTATTATATGCATATGTCACTTATGTGCATGGGTTAGGTGCATGGCTTAGCTCCATGTGTCACATGAATAAGTTTGTTGAGTGAGTTAAGTGCATTTATTAGTTAGATGTGTTACAGGTGTGGCCTAGGTGCATGAGTTAAATACAAGTTGTGTGTGAAGATATATGTGTGGTCTACAACCATGCTTTTTCATTACCAATTGGACATTGCATTCACCCACTAATACATAAACCCATAACAACATAGTAACCCCTACCTCTTGATACACTAACAATGTCTAACCTTAACCTCTAGCTAAAATAAATTAACCCCTAACCCCCTAACCATTATCCCACTAACAACTAACCACTAATTGACCACTAAACCCCAAACCCACTAACCCATGAATAATCCTTTAACCCACTACCACGTGGTCAACATTAATACATCTTGACCATAACACGTAATGAACCCTAACATCGTAACCCTTGACACGCTATGATCCATACTCATTAAAACCCTAGACACATAATGACCTCTAAAAACATAATCTCAAACATGCATAGTGTTTAAAAAATGTTTATCAAATTGATGATAATTGTGACCTTCAAATGAGAATTCTAGCCTCAAAAAAACTTATTTTTGCATCAAAAACCTTAAAATCAACCCCCAAATCGAAAAGTGATGCTACCAATAACACCATTTTTTCACCCTTTTTTTTCGAAGTAAAAAATTACATCTTTTTTTAAACTATAGCCTCAAAATCCATTGTCGTTGCAATCAAAACTTTAAAATCAACCCCTAAATCAAAAATTGATGCTACCAAATATACATTTTTTCTAAAATTAAAATTACAACATTTTTTAAACGAGGGCCTAAAAGACACATACTATTGTAAACAAAACCTTAAAGCTAACACTATTTTAGAGTTAGTTTATTACTCCAAACATCATTTTTAAAGTTAAAATTATTTTGATATAATAATACCTTCAATATCACTATTTTTTTTCAATTAACTTTTATAAGTTTTTATTTTAAAAAAATCATTAAGAAAAAATAATTTCTATTTTATTTTAGACTTTAAAAAAACAAAAATTTAA
>JASDQU010294160.1:0-11586 GCA_032191745.1 Picea mariana | reverse complement strand
TGCAACAACCACTTTGCACCGCCAAAGTAGGAATTCCATAGTTCCAAATTAGTCTGTTCTAGGTGGAAGAGTTTGACTATAAAGCAATCATATGTTGATTCTTCCAGAGATATATTTCGAGCCAAAAAAAAATTGTTTAACATTTTCGAGTGTCAAGTGCAAAAATTTCACTACTGTAATGTATTTTCCTACTAGTCATCTCCTTCTGCCCAGAATGGACTTATTTGGGCCTCTATAATTGCACGTGCAAGTTGTACTACTAAATTTTTTTCGACTATGAAGAGATGGTTTCAACTAAGGGCTATTCCACTTACCCTACAACCATTTTCATCTTCTTCCTCAGGCAAAGCTTCTGAAAAATATCAATTTCAGTAGAGGATGATTAATCAAGGAGAAAACTTCAAGGATCTTTCATACTGCGGAACCCGTGCCTGTGTTTGTTGCAGATACCTTCAATGTTTTCAACCGAAGAAGTGGATCCAATTTCTAAGCATAGATGTACAATACTCAGTACTTTTCTTAGTTTTTTAAATGGATTTGCTATTACGAAATTTTGGCCTTGGACTCTTCATCTCTGCCACTTTTCTGGGTTTCACGCATGTTCTAATTTCCATACTTCCTTGCTCTCGTACTTATTCGATCTTTTGTTTACTAATACCAATGTAAAATGTTCCAACAAAATCGTTCTTCTTGTTTCTAGAGATGCAATTATTAAGTTTTAATGCTAATTAGTAGAAAACAAAGTTCACTACTTCAGTTGGTATGTTACAATCATGGAATAATGTATCAAGAACATAACTGCACGTGCACGTTGCAATAAAATGTAATCTTTAACAATGCACTTCCTGATAACTAGTAGATCATGATTTTGCAACAATGGGGATTCTTTGAAACCAATTCGCACTTACGAAAAATGTCTTCTGCCTTTCTATTTTCCCAATTCACGTGTTTCCAACCACTGCTTMCCCTTTCTTTAAATTGAYCCTCTATTGTTCYCTRTCCCACAACTRCCACCCAGAGTTCCRCCATATAGAAATTRACAGGAGGACCYYRCTRGYTRCATCAACATTRSAYCTCTAMTTTTCYAGGACCTCCAAAYARMATTCRTAGCTCTRCTATATACAAATTGACAGATATACAAATTTGCAACCGTTCTTAKATCATKCCCTTTTCCRTATTACGGTYGACCTATCATGCCCTTTTCATGATCTCTTCCGTTTTACACATTTTGCAYTCAAAAATTCCGAAACATGAAATTTTACCCTTTTCCGTATTATGGTCCACCTATCATGCCCTTTTCCATGATGCACATTTTTTGCACTGAAAAATTTCAAGAAATACAATTTAACCACCGCTTCCTCGCATATTTACTGGAACTATTGTCAACCTATTTTGAAGCCCATCTATCCTCTTTCCATACGTCGCCATTTGTTCAAATTTCTTTAGGGAATTGTCCCTTTGTCGGGTTGAAGAAATATTCAGTTCATAGTCGTTGTTTCCTGTGCGATGTCCTTTTGGAATTAGCAGTTGGAAATTATATATAAGATCTTATTGCTACACATGCAATTAGCAATTTCCCTATTCCATAATTAGCCATTTTGCCGAAATTCTGCAAATATACAAACTGATCGTTGAACTCCCACTTCATGATCTCTTCCTGACTATCCCTGTAACGCTTTTTTGAATCACGTCCAACCGCTTTTCAGAACTTTCCATTCTTTCCTTGCTCTCTGTCGTCTCTGTCACCTTTGCACTTCCCTACAATAAAAGAAAATATAAAGTTTTTTATATATATAGACATATCGTGTTTCTAAATATGGAATTACTGGCATTTAATTCTAACAGGGCATCATGCAGAAACCATATATATTGTCATTGATGGGAAAAAGGGCCAAGGAAATCTCGTATTCATGCGCATTAAACCAAAATTTGCAGGGAGATTATATTGTCCCTTCCGAGTGTTCATTTCAAAATCATGAAATACCTTTCACATCGCGCGGCCTTCGCACATTCAAGAAACCTCCATTCCTTAATTACTCTTCTTCGTACCCGCCACCTTTTCATTATGCAATAAATAAACTTTACTCCTAATAGTTCATCATGCACCACCAATAACGATTGTCATTAATCAGCGAAAGGCTCGAGGAGTTTTCCCATTCATAAGCATTTAACCAAGATTTAGAAAAAAGTTACATTATTCGCTGTGACTGTTCATTTAAACCATCATCTGCAGCAAAGCAACCTTCTCATAAACCTATGGCATCAATTTTGCACCAGTTCTGTGGAGATACAATGAACATCTTTGGTCGTCACGACCAGAAATTCCACTGGTCCAGGGCATTTTCTTATTATTCAACCTCTGTCGTAGAGAACCAAGTAATTTGGACCTCCGGGATTGCTCATGCAAGCTCTGTCCCTAAGGTTTTTTACTGTAAGGACTTGGCCTCTTGGTGCACTGATAAATTTATTGCAGAGAAAAGAATTATTCCACTGTACGACCGCTCTTCTGTTTCTTTGTCACCTCAACTCTTCTAGAAGATGATGAAATTTCCTGAGCCAACATTGACGTTCAAAGGAGAAGATTGTAAACAATTCCTAGAAAATCATAATAACGGATTGGACCTCTTGCCCCCTTTTTTGGAAAACCCAGATCTAGTTCCTGAAGATATTACAAGCATGCAGGTTAGTTCATTTAAAAATCCTTTTCGCGAAATTGCCTAGCTATTTACAAGAATAACGGGACAGGAATCCACAGCTACTGTTTCCCGCATGGCTCTTTACATTTTGTATTTCATGGTCAACAAACAAGCCATTTTTTATTGGGGAAGGATAATTTCTTATGAAATCTCTTCCCAATTTTCAAGCTACAAAAGGGGAAATAGATTTTATATGTCATCCTATTTAGTTTTTGCAATAGCACATTCTTGTCAATTTCCGCAACTATCTCTGTCCAAGAATGTCAACTGTGATTTCCACCCAGTAATGTTTTTATACCATGCCTTGTGGAAGCACAAGGCTTCCCACTATTTTTATGAGGTTTTTAATGGCTTCCTCTCTATTTTCAAACTTTTTTTGTTAGGAGAAAATGCTCCCCGCTTATCTGAACAGGCAACTAATTTTTTGGACAAAAAGGAAACAATCCAACATTTGGATAATTACATTGTCATAAGAATTTTTGGCTCCACGGAACAACCTGCTCTCCTTCCATGTCACATTATGGACATAATTTTTATTGCAAAAGTATCACATCAATATAGCTATTGGTTCCATCTGTTCCAAAGGAAGAAAAAAAAACATTTCATTCCTATGCCTTGGAAAATAGCAGAGTCCGTGTTGAAAAACGTCAACAAATTCGACGGTTTCGCAGCACAATTTAGTATATCCAACCTCAAATATGCTGAACACATAAAAGGATTCGACCCCTATGATATTTTTAGACAACATTTACATTCACTTGGCCTCGGTGATTGTTTTGTAAATAAAAACCTGCCCAAAAACAGAGACAGTCACCGGCCTTCCTCTAATGTTGGCGACATAGAGACAATGCAAAGCTACACCAAATTGCACACGCAACAGGGGAAAGACCCCAGTGACAAGAGTGTTCAATCCGCAAATACCACTAAAAAAAGTACAACATCCCGGAGCATCGCTCGAATGGCCCATCACAGCAACAAAGAAACCCAGAATTCTTCAAACGAAGGAGGAGATAACGACCCTCCTCACTCTAAAATTGATAGTTCTCACAAGCTTCTAGTGGAGAAGAAGAGAAAAAAAAATGTGGGGTAGGTAGAAGACCCAAAAATTCAGACTGAGAACATGGAAATCGACACTGATATGGATGCCTTGTTCCCCTTCTTTGATCATCCCGAGGACGCCATCCACCATAGCCATCCAATGGACATATCCGTTGCCCAAAATTTTGACGAAGATGAATCCTTCATGTTCCAGAGCGTTGTTTTTGATAGTCGGAACAAAAAATTGATATTTCAGAAAAAAAAAAAATGTTAAAATATCAAAGGCAAATCTTGTTCAGAGGTTTATGTTGCCAACATGCGGTCGTCCCAAATCTGTCAAATTCACATCGGGACCAGAGAAGTGCTTCATGACTCCATTGAACAGTTGGAGACCCACAATGCCAGACTGAAGGACCGAGTCAAGGAATTGGAAGACGCTTTCTTTCCTATGTCATTACTTGTCGATCCTTTGGCAATAACCATGTCTGGCACCCCTGCACCCAATGTAAAACCACCCTCCACCCTGCTCGCATCCTGTAAAGGATATGTGGAAAACAATACCACAAAAATAATGGAACTAGTTACCGATGCCTGGAAAAGATCACAAACCATCGCTTCCCTTGGAACCAGGGCACATAGCTTGCTCGAGCTTTTGCAAGCCAAATTAAAAGATGAAGAAAATTTCTTCTTAAAAATGGTCATCCCTTTTGGCAAGATTGTCAACAATATGATAGAAACAAAAAGAAGAGAAGAAGATCTTCCATCCAAAAACCAGATCGGCCAATTGAATTCATGTTGGAAAGAAAAAGTAAACAACCTGCGTCTCATTGTTCAATCATGTGAACAAGTCATATCGAAGAAAGATAAATTATTCACAAAGCTATCAAATATAGACTTAGCCGAGAAAACAAACAACTTCCAAGACCCCCTCTTAATCAAAAACTCCTTGCCCTTAACCAGAGAAGAGTTCGATAAACAGGTTGCTATGTTGAAGACCTTCTCTCTAGAAAATTCTTACAACATCCTTCAATTTGATCAATCTCACATCTGCAACTAGCTAGTCAAATATGCAGTACATAATGAGGAAATTCATCAGTCTCTCTCTAATCTTTCTATCGACTTCTAGGAATTAGAAAATGATCTTTTCAACATCAAGATCTGGAATGAGATCAACATCGCCCCAATGAGAGCGTACATTGAAGAATGGGTCGAAAGGCAATTGAAATAGGCCGCCAACGAAAGACAATAGACAGTTGCCAGCATTCCAGCAGCCCTAGAGAACATCCTTGAAACCGCAGTCGTCGTCGACATCAATGAAAGAGAAACCACAAGAAAATATCCAAAGTGCTCATATGTACCCTCACTGTAAGTTTACTCATCCCATATTTCTTTGTTTCTCAACCCAGTTATTCCTCTTTCTTAAATAAACATGTATAGGCAAACACTTATACCTTTCCATTTATTTTCTTTTGCAGTTGTTGCACTCTATCTTCTTTCCACAATCTTGTTTCTTGTAAATATTTCTCTAATGGTTTGCGGGAGGTCCAATCCCAGTATACATGACAAACGCATTGAAATTCTAGTTTATATTGAACACACTTTTTTTTTTTTGTATATTTCAACATTTGCAGTGGTACGTAACATTCTTCTATTTTCTGACAGATTTCAAATAAAAATGCATCTAAATTTTTATATCCTAAAGAATCTACTCTTATCTTTCAGCACTCTCTATAAAAAATGCATTTATGTCAAATGTTCACAAATACATTAAAATTTGTATAGTTCTTATCTCCTATTAATTTTATGTCATCATATATTTTTATCTTTCACCAGTCCACATTGAAAATGCATTTAAATTTCCAAATTTAATCTTGCACTGTCAACAAATTTTTTACTTTCTTATATACTTTCAAAAAAATAAAATGTTTCCTATATACTTTCCAAAATTAGATGGTGCTCGGCCTGCCAACCATCATTTACTTTTGCCCCATCTTTCAAAATATGCACCTTGCACACAACATTTCCCTCATATACATTTTGCACCAAACACTTCATTTCATTTACACTTCGACCCCATTTTTCAAAATTTGTTTTCTAACCTCCTTGCTACAAATACATATTTCGTACATATAATCTATTTATTTATGATGACTTTCTATGTCCTAGTTTTAAAAATAACCAATTCGGTAATGCTAAATTTTTTGTATCCAACAACCATTCAAACATTGATAATTTTTTATATTTTTTCAAGAAGAACTAATTCAGGAATACTATGTTCTGCACGCAAACCACATGCATTTCAACTTTCTAGCAACCTGCCTGTACTAGGTCACATTTACTCCCATACCAACCTGGCAGGGATTACGCTGCCATGCAGCACTTGTTAATATTGATACAAGTATTGACAAAAACACATGGAGCGTTACACCTTACTACAAAACACATGGAGCATTACTTTTATGTTTATTATGGTTATACCTAAATATATAGTATAGTCCAGTAAAGATGTTATCCCATAAGTATGAGAGACATGGTGTGTAACACACTTTTATTATTTTTTTAAACTTACAAAAGATATAGTATGTTCGAGATGTTATAACATAAGTATGGGAAAGATGTTGTTAATTAGGTAACATGTCATTATTTATGAGAATTGAAAACAAAAATATAATATTTATACTCATTGAATATTGAATATTTGGTCTTGTTGTGGTTAGGTAGTTTAAATTTATCATCAATGATACTAAGTGTTATCAACTATTTTTGCATCATCATCTATGTAAAATGGTCTTGTTGTGGTTAGGTAGTTCAAACTTCTCATCAATTTTCTATATTAAGTGTCGTCAATTTCTTTTACACCGTCATTTATGTAAAATGGTTTTTTTGTGGTTAGGTAGTTCAAACTTCTCATCAATTTACTAAGTGTAATCAACTTCTTTTACACCATCATCTATGTAAAATTTGACATTTTATTTCAATGGAGTAGAAAGTATGGTTTAGTTCATACATATTGAATTGTTTAATAATTTTTTGTGCATACATTAAAGAAATTTTGAGGTTTAAAATGGGTCTCCTAAGGAAAATAAAAAACATATTAGTAAAAATAATAAAACAATAGTTATGAATTTTCAAGGGGAAAGAAAAAAACTATTTTTTTAATTGTATTTTCGACTTAACTCTCTATAGGTTTACTCAAATTCAAGTGTAGACACTTGTTGGATCCAGAATTAAATTCCACATCCGACGAGTACCCACTCTGCATACTTTTGATAGACCCACGGTTAGATAAACTAGAAATAACTAAAAAAATGGGAACATTTTTTCAATTATTTCCAGTTTATCTCACCGGGGGTCTATCAAAAGTATGCAGAGTGGATACTCATTGGACGTGGAATTTAATTCTAGATCCAACAAATGTGTACAATTAAAATTTGAGTAAACCCATTTTTCATGTATTTCTATTTTATCTCACCGTGGGTCTATCAAAAGTATGCAGAGTGGGTACTTGTTCGATGTAGAATTTAATTCCAGACCAAAGAATACCTATACTTGAAATTGGAATAAACTTATAAGGAGTTATGTTGAAAATACAGTTAAATAAATAGTTTTATTTCTTTTCTTCCAAAACTATTTACCCTTATAATTGACATCATCATCTTGAATCCTATTGGTTCTTTTAAATTTGATGTTGATAGCGCATTTTTTGTTTTGAGACCCAATTTTTACCACAAAATTTCCTTAATGATTTCTTGGAATCATCAAAGTATTTCCATTTTCCCTCCACATTTCAATGCCTAAACAATGATGCATTTTACCAAGATCTGTCATATCAAACTATTGAGATAGATGAAGTTTGACTTCTTCAATCAAACCTATAGCACCACTTGTTATGAGAAAATCCTCTAGATACATGGAAATCAATGCAATATTCCCTTTCTCATCTTTCTTTATGTACATATTTGGATCACTACGACTTTCAACAAATCCATGTTGAAGGAAGAAGTTATCGATTTTGACATACCACGATCTTAGACCCTATTTAGGACCATATAATGCTTTCTTTAGCTTGCATACAAGATGTTCTTGTCCTTTCTTTACAAAACCATCTAGTTGAATAAGACACACCACTTCTTTGAATTCACCATTTAAGAAAGTTGATTTAACATCCATTTGATATATGTTCCAATTATACTTTGTTGCAACACAATTAATAACCTAATAGTATTCACTTTAGCTACATGCACAAGGGTTTCTTCATAATCGATGCCTTATGTTTGTGAGTAACCTTTTGCAACCAACCTTACTTTGAATTTGTTTATACTACCATCAAAATAAATTTTGACTTCAATAACCATTTGGAATCTATAAGAACTTTCTCTTCTGACAACTCAACAAGTTCTCAAGTATCATTTTTGACAATGAAATCATATCTTCCTACATTACATTCACCCATTCCCTTTTTTTCTTTTTCAAAATTTAAAGGTTCAACAATATGCAACATTAATGCATAATCCTTATACCTTGTTGGATTCTTGATGTTCCTTGTTGATCTTCTTAGTGTCCTTAGTGTCATGTTGTTTGATGGAGTTAATTCTTTACTTTATGTCTTTTTATTGGTTTGATAATCAATAACGGGATGATCTTCTTCTACCTCTTCTCGCATCATCTCTTCGATACCTTTCTTGAATATGCTCCTTGATTCATATACATCCTCGGGATAATAATTTGTATATTCATGAAAAATCACATCACTGCTTATAAGCACTTGATGAGTAACTAGATCATGCATCTTACAGGCTTTATGATTCGAAAAATAATCAATGAAAAGACATTTTATTGATTTTACATCAAGTTTTCTCTTGATTTCTTTTAGAATATGACAAAAAATATTTACATTTAAATATTTTTGAATGATTCACAAATGGATTATAACATAAAAAAATTCCATAGAGAGTGTTTAATTGATTTATTTTAGAATATGAGAAAATGCTTTACATTTAAATATTTTCGAATGATTCACAAATGGATTATAACATAAAAAAAACTTCATAGAGAGTTTTAAATTTCATGAAACTAATTGGACTCCTATTTTGTAAGTACATAGTTGTACTCACTGTTTGATCCCATAAATTGTTAAGGAGATTTTTACTCTTTAACATACTTATAGTAGATTCAGGTAATGTTCAATTCTTTCTCTCAACTACCACATTTAACTAAGGAGTATATGTAATTGTGCATTGTTTTAATATACTAATTTTTTCACAATACATTACAAATTCGTTTGAAATGTACTCTCCCCCTCCATCTAATTACAAGATCTTTATATGCTTACTTGTTTTTTTCTTCAATCATGGATCTAAATTATTTGAAACATTCAAATATATCACTTTTCTTTTAATGAAGTACACCTATGTATAACAAGTGATATTATCAAGAAATATCAATAAATAAGATGCTCCACCAAGTGACCTGCTTTGCATAGGCCTACACACACCAAAATGCATTAGCTCAAGAAGGTTTATTTTTCTTCTATGTTCTCTTATTGGAAATTCATTTCTATGTCATTTCTGAGTTCACACCCTTCACATTAAATATATTGTTTTTAAAATAGGAAGACCCTCAGCCATATCCTTTCTTTGCAACAAAGAAAGAACTTTGAAATTGAAATGACCATACCTCAAGCACTAAATATTTTTTTTGGATGCACTAGTGGATGCCATGGCTTGATGGTTTACAATAGCGGCTTCAAGCTTGTAAAGGTCTCTTATTTTTACTCCTTCTGCAATCACCTTCTTGTTATCAATCATGTCCTTCACACAACAGCCTATCTTTAAAAATTGAACTTTCATTCTTTGAACTACAATTTTTAAAACAAAGATTAAGTTTTTATTGATTCCAATTACACACATCACATTTTCATTTTTATCTACACATCCATTTGATAATTGCACACATACATTACCACATCATTTTATTTCATGAGACCTGTCATCTCCTAAGGAAATTTTCACACTATCAATTCTCTCATGAAGATCATAAATCCAATAGTTGTTACACACCATATCAAGTGAGGATCCCTAATCAATAAACTAAGAATCACACTTGTATGTTTCCGCATATAAAGCTACATCTTAAATGAATATCTTCAATCATTTTTTACTTCAATTTCTCTTTCAACGAAATTTTCTTTTTGCATTCTATACTTGGATTCATTCAGCTTACTTTCCTTGTATTGTTTTGCACAATGCTTAGGCTTACCACAATAAAAACAATTACATTCCTTCTAGACATTGTTGTCTAGTCTTTTTAATTATTTTCCTCATTGTTGTAACTTTGATTTTAGTCTACCTCCTTTATTTTTTATCCATGGATTTCCCTTGAACATTTTCATGCCTTTGGTTATCAATGTCGAATATGTGGAATCATTGTTTCAACATTTTTCCTCTTCTATTTTTCTTGCATGAGAATGCATGTCAAGCCATCAAAAGATGACACCTTTTCCCTAGCTACAAGACTAGTGATGAAAACTTGGCATTCTAACAACATCCCATTTA
Organism: Picea mariana; assembly: GCA_032191745.1. Lineage (NCBI taxonomy): Eukaryota > Viridiplantae > Streptophyta > Pinopsida > Pinales > Pinaceae > Picea > Picea mariana. Next base: position 1,298 of record JASDQU010294160.1, on the reverse strand, counting down.
AAATAACAATAATCAAATCATTACTTGATGTTTTTTCTCTTATGTCACCAAGTTTGTCTCTCAACTCATTTACTCTATATACGTAAGAACTAATACTTTCATTATGTTCTATCTTAACTAAAAGAAGCTTACTTTTAAGAAACAAAATTTTATTTGGATTTGTCATTTCATACAAATGCTATAACACGGTTCATGTTTTAGTATATCTCTAGAAATATCTGATGTGAGGAATGATGTTATATTTCATAAACATTTGTGAGATAAATTTATCCTTAGTTTGTGTTTTCTCCTAATATGTGACTATAGCTTAAGGATTAGTTGGTTTGACTTCATCCACATAATTTATGTTAGAATGTTCTGCTCATTTAACCATAAGAAATGATACACCTATTAAGAACCAAATATCAATACAGCATAGAAAAACCTTAGAATAAGTACTCAACACCTTGAAAAAAGAGAGAATTTTAGATAATAAGCCTCTTCGAGGGGGAAACCTCCTTTTACCCCACATAAATGTTCAAGTACAAGATGACTCCAAATAAAAATGTCTTCTTGGTATATATAGGAGACTAGGAGGTATAATTACAACTAATGGAATAAAGCTGACATAAATAAAATAATATTACTAATGTAATATGCCCCAATTAAGTGGTAATGAGCCAATATTAGGGCTTAACATGCCCCTCCCCTTGAGACAAGTGTTGTTTGCAATGCTTGAGTAACTCTGGATGCTTGTGTATAAAAGAATGATCTTCCCAAGTGGAATCTTTAGCTTGTAGTTTTCTCCATTTAATGAGATACTATGAAATGAATCTATTCCTCAGCTGGTGAATTCTTGTGTCAGTGATGACTTCAGGATCCAATATGATTTTTCCTTCCTCATCAAGTTCTGGCAATATATTTTGAATTGAGGTCTTGTCGCCTATAACCTTCTTTAAGCATGAAACATGGAAAATTGGGTGTACTCGTGAAGATACAGGCAACTCCAATTTGTATGCCATAGTACCAATCTTTTGCAACACCTTATAAGGGCCATAGTACTTTGGTGATAATTTATTATCCTTCTTGGCTTGCTTGAGGGACATCTGTTTGTATGGTTGTAGTCTTTAAAACACCCAATCCCCTACTTCAAAACTTCTTTCACTACGATGTTGATCTGCTTGTTGTTTCATGCGATTCAGTGCCATGGTCAGGTTGTCCTTTAAGATTTGGAGAACTTGTTGTTGATGCTCGATGTGATCTTCCACTACTTGAACCTTAGATTTTTATTTTAGATAAGAAGTGATGGAAGGAGGGTG
>JASDQU010294159.1:3935-14245 GCA_032191745.1 Picea mariana | reverse complement strand
GCATTAACTTCACCATCATATATGGGTAACTCAAATTTAACATCAAGTTTTAATAATGGCATTTCATTCTTATGTTTATGAACATGTTTCTTTGCATTGGATTTAGAACTTGAACTTGAAGAAGAAGGAAAAGAAGGAGGTGATGATGGAGGTGAAGGAGGAATCTGAGGAGGATCCTCTCCCTCTTCACTTTTTCCCTTTGAAGATTCACCCAGATTTGGTTTCTTACGTTCCAAGTAATCTTCATACAAAACTTTCATCATCTCCAACATGGAAAATAAATCTTTTCGAAACTCTTTCTCATCCTGAGAAAGTCCCTCTTTTGATGTCATCTTCTCGGTGTGAGAAACTCTCTTTATCAATCCAATTAATGGATTCTCTGCAACAAGCTCACCTTCACCACGCTGTAGCTTTTCCCTAGTTAACATGTAAAACTCAAATCCAAACGTCAACTAGCTCTGATACCACTTGATCCGAAAAGATCTTTTAAATGACTATGGTTGAGTTATTAAGCATGTGTTGATTAACCAATTAAGAAGCTTAATGAAAAAGGAAGAATATATGAGAATATATCACAGCCATAAAAAAATTTACAGATCTGAACATAAGCATGAAGAAATGCAAACCATAACAAGAGAAGTGATAACAGAGTTCGACAATCTCGCCTACATCTCTGGGCCTTTGTCTCAGTGGGTGAGGCTTCTTTATTTTTGTTCAAAGATCAATTAGTACATCACAGAAATCCCATAAGGCTACAAGAATGATCTGGTCTTGTTCTCCCAGATCTCTAGAACCCAACAGAAGAAACGACACTCAAAACGGATGATCGAAGCTCCCAGAAATGGCCCGCAAAGGTGTTCTCCTCAACAGCTTCCCTGCATAAAAATGGCTTTGGCTTGGCTTTATTTCATCATAAATCTTCTCTGAATCCCCCCCATGGCCTCAAGAAGGGTTGGTTTATATATATCTGAAGTTGGTTATCATCCCCCAACTTCCTACCAAGATCTAGCCTCAAAAAGGGCCCAATATCCCCCAATAATGTTCAAAATCCTCTATTAACAGGCCTAAAATCATTATATAATCCATAAAGCAAAGTCAAAAAACCCACTTTATGTAATATTATTGGACTTAGCCCCTTAAGCCTAGCATGTGCCCCCTTAAATGGTCATATGGAAACAAAATATGGCCAAGCGCCAGCCCCCTAGGGGTTGCACGCTGGCCCTCAATCGACAAGCACCTGGATTTATGGTGTATAGCATGTGATCAGGGTCCCCAAACCCCATGCTAACTATCCAAATTCCATCACCCAATACGTAGCTCCAAGTCGTATGGGATATGAGGGTCGAGAACCGTGGGTCGTCTGCCACACGGTGCACGCGATCAGAGTTGAGAGTATGGTCTTGTGGGACGATGCTATGGCTAATGTTGCATACATATATCAGGGGTTGGGGCTAAGCCCCAACCCTTATTGCACTCGCCAACACATACATCCAAGCTTAAATATTTAAATGTGCCCATGTTTTATGAGAACTACATGCAGGAAGGTCTCGAGATCGAATCCCATAACTTGCAACAACAATTTGCATGTGAACAATCGAGCCAACCATTGGGTGCCACATGGCACCCCACTATTTTCCCACACATCTTCCACTTGTCATCTCACAGTTGGACCACATCTGCTACCTAGTCAGCAACCGTACCTACCACTTGTACATGTTGTTGTCTACCATGTGTCACCGTACGGTTGGCCCATGTGGCACCTGTTTGAGCATGCCACGTGTCACCCTTCTAGTGGAGACACATGTCACTTTCTGGTTGGTCCATGTCAGCTATACGAAAGTGGTTGCTAACTGTGTTTCCATGTCAGCATGACGTTAGTGTTGACTTTTTTACTGTTGCTCTGTTTGACTTTTTGCGTATTTGGCAAAATGATCAGAGTGTGATAACTCTCACATATGGTGTCTGTTTGAGAAAGTAAATATATGTCCAAAATCAACACGATGAGCCAGTCACAATGGAATTCGTTTCATCTGATTCCAAGAACTTTCATTTTTTAGCCTTTTCTAGGCCTGGGAAGCCTCCTGGATCAGATTCTAGATCACACCTCCCCATTAAGGACCTTTTGGTCCCCAAAAGGTTACCGACCAGTAAACAACCTTGGGATAGGCCACCCGGCTTGTCCTCTATCCCTGAACTCTGTCCTATGCACCTGTCTTATGAAGATCAACTGTAACACAATCATGACAATTGACATCATATTGTTAGCCATTTGAACCCTGTCACATTTTACTGAAGCCACTATTATCCATGTAGACAACATTACTAATGATAGTATCAAAAACATGATTGCAGATGAGCTGATATACTTGTAATATTTGCATGACATGAGCTTGTCTTGAAGCAAATTGTGATTGATTTTCCATTCAACAATCATTTCATGTTCTTGCTTAAGATCGATTACTTCATTTGAAACAATTATTGGTTTGTTTCTTGCTTGAGCTACCTTCTTTAATTGTTCCATAGTTTGAAGTATTTTATTTGCCTTAACATGATTAGCATGAACCACATAAACTTGACCTGCTTTGGTTAATTGATATTGATTCTTTGTCCTATAGAAGATTGCTTTAAAATCATATAAGTATGGACTACCTAAGACCATTCCACATTCACTTAATGGCACTACATCACACGTTACCTCATCCACATACTTAGATGAAATTGAAAATTTGATTATGCACTACTTTGTTATGTGCATTTGATGATGATTGCTTATCCATTTAAGTGTGTAAGCCGTATGATGTACTTGTGTTTTTAACCCCAATTGCTTAACCAATTCTTCTGAGATTAGATTAGATTAGATTGAGATCCACTGTCGATTAATGTTTCTATATTAGTGTGTCGCATGATTACCCTTATATGAAACAAGTTACTTCTACAATCAATGCCTTCACTAATTTTACCTGTCATACCAACCAATGAGACCTTTGATTCATCACCTAAATCCGATCCCAAGTCTATGGGCCTTGTTGTCGTTGCAACTATTTGCTTCCCTTTCCTTTCCTTGAACCACTTTGGCCTCTTCTAGGGATGCAACTGCCAACATCTGTCCTCATCATGCCCCTCTTTCTTGTAATGCTTGCAAGAGGGCTTCTCTTCCTTTCTCGCCACTGAACTTGCCTTTTTGCCTGTCCACTTCCTCTTGTCCTCTTTCTTTGAAGATGATTCCCCTGATACACATGCTTTCCCTGCTTCAATGTATGTCACTTGAACAGAAACCACATCAAGGTTAGTGGGTCCAAACATGAATACAGTGTTTATAATATGTGCAAGTAATCCTCCTATATACTTCATAAGGGTTTCATGTGTATGTAAAGGGATATCTAACATCAATGCCATTTTTCGAAAGCCATCTATATACTCTTGCACTCTTTTTCCTTTTCTTATTTTTAAATCTTTCCATTCAATTAATTTTTTTTCTTTATAACCCAAAGGATATAATTGTTTCCTAAGTGCAGAAATGAAACTTTGCCATGATGGAAATACATTACCCACTTATTGCGTTCTGTTTTGCAACTTACATTGCCACTGGATGAGAGATGTGCCTACAAGTCTCAAAGATGCCAACTTGATTTGTGTGGCCTCATCCTTGATCTATTACGCACTATAGTAAACATCCATTTGCCTGACCCAATTGTCAAGTCTCTCTGCATTAACTTCACCATCATATATGGGTAACTCAAATTTAACATCAAGTTTTAATAATGGAATTTCATTCTTATGTTTATGAACATGTTTCTTTGCATTGGATTTAGAACTTGAACTTGAAGAAGAAGGAGAAGAAGGATATGATGATGGAGGTGAAGGAGGAATCTGAGGAGGATCCTCTCGGTCTTCACTTTTTCCCTTTGAATATTCACCTAGATTTGGTTTCTTACATTCCAAGTAATCTTCATACAAAACTTTCATCATCTCCGACATGGAAAAGAAAGCTTTTCGAAACTCTTTCTCATCCTGAGAAAGTCCCTTTTTCGATGCCATCTTCTCGGTGTGAGAAGCTCTCTTTCTCAATCCAATTAATGGATTCTCTGCAACAAGCTCACCTTCACCGCGTTGTAGCTTTTCCCTGGTTAACATGCAAAACTCATATCCAAATGTCAACTAGCTTTGATACCACTTGATCCGAAAAGATCTTTTAAATGACTATGGTTGAGTTATTAAGCATGTGTTTATTAACCAATTAAGAAGATTAATGAAAGAGGAATAAGATATGAGAATATATCACAGCCATAAAACAATTTACAGATCTGAACATAAGCATGAAGAACAACAAACCATAACAAGAGAAGTGATAACGGAGTTCGACAATCTCGCCTATGTCTTCGGGCCTTTGTCTCAGTGGGTGAGGCTTCTTTATTTCTTTTCAAAGATCAATAAGTACATCACAGTAGTTCCATAAGGCTACAAGATTGATCTGGTCTATTTCTCCCAGATCTCTAGAACCCAACAGAAGAAACGACACTCAAAATGGATGATCGGAGCTCCTAGAAATGGCCTACAAAGGTGCACTCCTCAACAGCTTCCCTGCATAAAAATGGCTTTGGCTTGTCTTTCCTTCAGCATAACTCTGCTCTAAATCCCCCCCATGGCCTCAAGAAGGCTTGGTTTATATAGATCTGAAGTTTTTTATCATCCCCCAACTTCCTCCCAAGATATGGCCTCAAAAAGGGCCCAATATCCACCAATAATTGGAAAAATCCTTTATTAATAGGCCTAAAATCATTATAAATCCAAAAAGGAAAGTAGAAAAACCCACTTTATGTAATATTATTGGGCTTAGACCCTTAATCCTAGCACACGCCCCCTTAAATGGTCATATGGCAACAAAATATGGCCAAGCGCCAGCCCCCTAGGGGTTGTGCACTGGCCCTCAAACTGTAAGCACCTGGATTTATGGTGTATAGCACGTGATCAAGGTCCCCAAAACCCACACTACCCATCCAAATTCCAACAACCAATCTATAGCTACGAGTCGTATGGGATACGAGGGTCGAGAACCATGGGCTGCCTTCTACATGGTGTGCGCGATCAGTGTTGAGAGTATGGTCCTGTGGGATGGTGCAATGGGTAATGTTGCATACATATATCGGGGGCAGAGGCTAAGTCCCAACCCTTATTCCACCTGCCAACACATACATCCAAGCTTAAATATTTAAATGAGCCCATGTCTAACAAGCACTACACGCGGGAAGAGGGCTAGCCCGACCTGCCCAAGGCATAGCCTGAGGAAGGTCTCGAGATCGAATCCCATAACTTGCAACAACATTTTTCATATGAACAATCGAGCCAACCATTAGGTGCCAAGTGGCAGTCCATGTCTGGGCCACGTGGCACCCCACTATTCGCCCACACATCTTCCACTTTTCAGCTCGCGGTTGGACCACATCTGCTACCTAGTCAACAACCGTACATGCCACCTGTACCTACTTCTATCTTCCATGTGTCAACGTACCTATTGTTGTCTGCCACGTGTCACCGTACGGTTGGGCCACGTGGCACCTGTCCAAGCGTGCCATGTGTCACCCTTCCAATGGTAACACGTTTCACATTCTGGTTGGTCCATGTAAGTTGTACGAAAGAGGCTACTAAATGTGCTGCCATGTCAGCATGAGGATGTCATCATGATGACGTCAGCATGACTTCATGTTGACGTTGGCATTGACTTTTTTACTGTTGCCCTGTTTGACATTTTGCCTGTTTGGCAAAACGATCAGAGTGCGATAACTCTCGCATACGGCATTCGTTTGAGGAAGTAAATACATGGCCAGAATCAACACGACGAGCCGGTCGTAATGGAATTGGTTTCATTCATTTCCGAGAACTTTCATTTTTGAGCCTTTTCTATGCTTAGGAAGCCTCCTGGATCCGATTCTGGATCAGAGGGAGAGTATGATCATTATTTGGCTCACGCTAGGGCTTTCATGCCTCTAAGAGCCTCAATATCAATGAGTTGTTAATAAGAATCTATGGAGGAAGGTATGGTATGTCCCTCTTTGCGTTGGGCACTTATTGTTTTGATCGACGACTGCTCATATCCAATTCCTTTTGACCAAGTGTGCTTTTTCCTGAACCGATTATGAAGTTGTTGAAAGTCCCGCGATACCCTCCGCATAAGATGTATTGTGTACTGACTTTCCCAGGTAAGTGGGTAATGGAGAAGGAGTGAGAACTTCTTTGTAGGACGAGAGGAGTGAGTCTAGCATTTTGTTGAGTGTGTTGTCCCCTGACTGAGTTTCACTGGTGCCCGACAAGTAGTGATTTGAATCCTATTCAAGGGGCTCAAAATCATGGCTCTCATACCTCTAAAGGTGAAGTGAAGATCATGATCAGGGGAGTAACCCTTGAGGTGGAGGCCCAAGGTATGACAGTAGGCGGAGGCACAAAAGTTAGGGGGGTCGAGCTGGAGGATATAAATGTAGAATGTATGGCTAGTAAAGGAAACAGACTGGAGGATACAAATGTAGAATGTGTGGCTAGTGGAGGAATTGAACTAGAGGATACAAGTGTAGAATGTGCGGCTAGTGGATGAATCAATTGGGTGGGATCTGTGCTAGTTGTGTACGGGGGAGAGATCACAGAATGGGTTGGGAGCTCATTTGGAAAATAGGTGGAGCGATGTAAGGGGGAGCAGCTGGAGAAAGTATAGGTTGTATGGGATCGGGCTGAGGGGAGGTAGCACCCAATATCCAATTAGTTGCAGAGTCCAAATGATATTTTTCCTAGGAGGTTAGTGAGATAAAAGGAGAGGGGCAAATGGTTTTTAGCTTACCGGTGACTGTGTCTAAGTCGACTGATTCTTCAAATTCCGGTAGATTAGGATAGGAATGTTGTGTGTTTACATCTAAGGAGTCCATCTTAGTGGAGAGGTCGAGCATAGTTTCCTTCGTCTGTTCCTCTTCCAAGTGACCCGCGAAGTTTTATCTGAGGTGGCCCATTTTTCTACAGAGTGTGCACCGAAAGGGGAGGCCAAGATATCCAGGTTCTGTTAGATGAGTTGTCCTCTCCATTCAATGTCGATGGTCTCTAATAGTCTGTCGTGTATATCAATCTCCACCATGATTGTTTCCATCTTCTTTTCCAAGCCTGTGAGTGACAGAGGGTCCACATAGATGTAGTGACCTAGTGTATTACCGATGGACTCAAGAGCTTTATGGTTCCATAAATGAAGTGGTAGTCCAGGGAGGAGGACCTAGAAATGCCTTAGTCGGAAGTAGTCCTGTGAGGGGTCGAAGCTAGCCTGCCAGCGCTTGAGCATAAGGATACCTCCGTCCAAGATCCAAAGTCGCTCCATAATGGAAGTAGAGTCCTCTGGTGGTTTAAACCAGAAGCAGAGCCAACCTCGGGTCATATGGGAGATCTCCGGGGCATAGCCCATTAATAGCCACCAGGTTGTTTGCACCCACATTGTGAGGTCATATCGACAGAGGTGTTTGTAAGAGATCCTGCCAACTAATGCACAGAGGCTTAGAGAGACCGAGTCCTGTAGATCGATATCGTTCCCTAGGACCATTTTTTTCTTTGTTTTTTTTTAGCTCCAGGGTCTGGTCTATGATTTTAAACTGTCGTTAGAAGTAGCACCAGTCAGACGTTTGTGCATGGGAAAACATGCAGATATAAACTACACAGAGGGATTTTTATCCCTGTGGTGTGTAGGGGAGACAGGTTGGTCCATCGATAGTGTGCCAGGGAGAGTAAAAGGGGAGACGACATCTGTGGGTGTTTGTGCAGAAGTCGTGATGGATGTCTAAAGGGGCAGGAGAACCGTGGAGGGAGGGTGAGTGCGAAGATCATTAAGAGAAGAAATCGGGGGGTGTGGTAGATAGGGATGTGGGGTTAGTGTGGGGGTCGAGAGATCATTGGAGGAGCAGCGGTGTAGAGAGGGTCGAGTCCAGTGGGGGGAGATATGTGAAAGTTTTTCTAGTTCATCTGTTGTGGTAAAGAGGCCCTCACTGTTCCATAGGGCCTCGTCAGCTGCACCCATAAGTGCGTTGACATCTCTCTCCAGCATTGCGAAACTTGAGGATGAATAGTTCCTCTATGTAGTGTGACAGAGTGTGGTAGAGTAGAAAGTTGATGGTGTAAGTAGAGTTCAGAGAGATCAGTCTAAGGGAGTGAAGGAAGCTGAGTAGTAAAGTGTGTTGGGAGGAAGATTGCAACAGGTAAAAAAAACCAGAGAGTGGGTTGTGTGAAAGGTGACCGGGTAGTGTGAGACAAAGTCAGCAGGTCCCACTAGGTGAGGGAGTCTCTAGACTAGCAGCGAAGGAGGTGGTTCAATGTAGTGCAGGGTTGGTGAGGCATGCTTCCTGTTTCTTCCATGGCGGCTATCACCAGAGCTTCCCCTAATACCAATATCATTTATCATTGTGTCATCACCAAAATCAATGCATTGCATTGTTTTTCATTATGTCATTATTGAAATCATTGCAACTAATTGTTCTAAATCATTTTTCATTGCACCGTCTCTAAAATAAATGCACCTATTGTTTTGTGTTATATCATTGTTGAAATCATTTAAACTCCCCTATTTTTGTTAATAATTTTTTTAATATCATCACTGAAATCAATATGCTATATTGTTTTGTGTTATATCATTGTTGAAATCAATGCATGCATTCAATGATTGATATTGAACTCTTTTAGTTTCCATGACTGGAACATATCAATAGTATAAACTTAGATGACATGAAAAATATATTGGATTGTGCATGTCCTTTATTTATTTATTCATGTTATCTATCCAATCAAATCTTTCTTAAAACAATTGTCCACTTGAAGGGACAATTTAACTCATTGCAGAAGCATTTCCATTATGTCACCCACATTCATTGCAACATGATTCTTTTGGAGATATTTAAACATGATTCTTTTGTTTTCTCTTGGTTATTTTGATTGTGTTATCTCCTAAAATAGCACTATCATTTTGTCAAATTTTAGGTGATAGGAAGAGGTCCAAAAATTTGTTTCTAAATTTTTTTAGGTGTGTTAGATGGTCTACTTTCTAAAAATAAACTTGGAACAAGCATTGGATTTGGTCTTCTCAAGAAAAAGAGAGAATCTCAGGTTTTGGTGGTTTAGGCGGGCCTGAAAAGCACTCATTAACCACCGAAAGCAGAGATTTTGGTAGTTAACAGGCTAAATTCGGGGGGCTAGTTAACTACCGAAAGTGACAAAGATGAAAAGCAGCTAACTATTTCATCACGTGCCCAAATAAATGGAATAAAATAGGTGTTAGCTTTGCAGCTGGTCAAAGTCTTTAACATGCCAAGTCATCAGGTCAAATAGAGCCACATCTAAGCCACGAGTTATGTAAATCAAAGCGTCATCCTAGCATGCACTACGATTCATCAATACACTGAGAGTGGTGGCGTTTGTAAATGGCTATTTCATCCACACATATCAGGATTGTGTGATATGTCCCATAAGCAAATGAAGACAACAAACAATTTCCAGATCGTGAGCAAGACATGCAGGATCCAAACTTATCCACCGAGATGCCAGGAGCAAGGCGTTATTGAAGAGATCAAGGTCTTTCACCAAAATCAGAGCTTCCAGTTCATCAAGCATGTCGAGTTTTGGAAGAGTTTGATTTTGCAGACAAAGAATGCGTGGGCAACAAATTTGGTTGAATGATCGAAGTTATCGATTTGTTTTTCATGAAGGACAAGGATTTGTGGAATAGAAGTTGAGTCATTGCGATTCTCATGCAAATTTATTCGCTACAGATCCATTTTTCGAAAGTTACAAGTTTCAGTGGTTAACAGGCCTAGATTTTGCCTCTCTTAACTACCGAAAGAAGGGCTTTTCGGTAGTTAACAGGCCCTCTTAACTACTGAAACCTGTACATGGCAGCGAGATCATATTTTTGCACAGATTTGACTTTTTCTCAACCAAATCTTTCGAGGTTGGTTTCTAAAGATGCATAATAATTAAATACATTAGATTTAAGGTTTTATATTGATGTATTTAATGTTTAAGAAGATGGAAAAGTGAAAATGGTGACCTAGTTGATGAGCAAAAAAACTGTCTTTTTGCCAAAGGTGGCAAATTCGAATTTCCTATGAGGATTCATCAGCCTTGGAATGCTTTCTACATCTGTCAAAGAGTTTGGAGGATATAAAGGCTATCAAGATAGAGTTTGACACCTAAGATAGGATATTTTGTTTTGACTTTCCAATTTTAGAAGTCTAGATCCATTTTTATAGGATCTCATCCTACACTTGTTTGGTTTGACTATTTTTAGCAAATCTAATCCA
>JASDQU010294156.1:0-14382 GCA_032191745.1 Picea mariana | reverse complement strand
GATTCCACTCTCAGACTTTGGGGGGCATTCTGTTATCCACAATTTTGGTCATCGTGATGATGTTATGATGATGGAAAATCAAGCTCTTCACTAAGAACACTTTCCTGAGAAAAGTTACATTTGTTTGCTTTCAGAAACCATGCTTTTAAGGGATGTTCGCAGGCTACCTATATATCTTCCTGCGAGAATACCTGATTCTCGCAGGCTGCATTAAGATGGAGTGCGAACAGTTCGCACTGTACCTAACTATCAGGGTGCGAACATGTTCCAAAGGAAGGAAAAAGATAAAATCTTGAACCTTCTAGAAGGGAATCTTTCTAGAAACATGAGTTGGCTTCGAATGGTTGTTCAGGTGTTGGCATTCTAGATATCTTGGGATCATTCCTATCCAAGTAACTAATCTATCTTCTCCTATATATTGAGGGGAATGCTTATGGAAAAGGCTAGAAGCAAACTAGCAAGAGATTGATTAGAGAATTGTTGAAAGCCTGTATGAAGGATTGATGCTACAGCAGCTAGAGACAACAGCAAGGTCATCAAAAGTGGTTGATTTTCTTCATGCATGAGCAAGTGTGTGTGTCAAAACTAGGAGCCATCGAAAGGAGACCTACAACATCAAGGATTAGGTTGTAAGTTTCACTTTCAATTAATTAAATACAGTAATATGTCCCTTTCCCATAAAAATGATGTCACTTTATTACATAACTCCTTGATCATATGTATAGACTAGCTATTGAATATATTAATCTGCCTTTACTTCGATTGGTTTGTACTATTGTGATCTGAACAGCACAAAAGTGTTGGAGCAAATCTTGGAACAATAGAGACCTAAGGAAAGCATTCATAAGGTATGTCCATGATCCTCATCTCTTAGTTCATTCAATAGGCTAGATCTAGGGAAAGTGTATTATTCTATCCTATTTTGTTCTAGATCCAGGTGGATCTAGGGAGATCGGCTTGTTTCTGCACTTACGGATTAATCCTAAAACATCTGGTGATGCGTGGCTCTTGACAGATCGATGGCTGATATCTTCTCAGATGATCGGACGGTTGAGGTTTGCTCCGACTCTCCGTCTCTTCAGGCTTCAGAAGTCTCAAGCCTCAACTGAAAATATATCGAATGGATTCCTCCAGAACTACTAATCTGCTAACATGTAACCTTTGGGTGATCGACGATCATGTTCTAATTTGGACGATCCGATAGTCGAAGTTTACTTCAGGTCTCCGGATCTCCGAGCTTTGGGAGTCTCAAAAATCAACTTCTCCTCGCTCGCTCTTTCCCAGAGTCATTTCACCTGAAGCACACGATCGGTTGACACATGCCCTCCTATGGATTGATAGTCCCCGGCTACTTCAGCTATTCTGAGTTTCAATAATCGAGCCCTACCTGTCACATTGTTGCATGCCTTTCAATTTGCGAGGGCATGCATCGATGGTTTGGAGTAACCCACTTTTCTCCCCGCAATTGTCCTGATGCTGACATGTAACCCCCCAAGGAAACCATGGTTTGGATTGTGGGACTACCTTGGGAAATTATCTCCCATGCAACTCGGTTCCCCACAATTCCTGCTAGCCATTGATCTCTCTCTCCAATGGGATCTAACAGTCGCGACCTTAACCTTTCTTCATTTTCATCAGATGAACCATGTTTACCTATCCTTCAATCCAAGGATCATGAATCTCCCTAATCCTACCGTGGCGATCGTTCGTGAATTAAAAAGGAATGCTCATGATCCTTCGAACCCTCACAGAGGTTTTATGACATTTTGTCTCCTGCGTAGCATCTACAATGCCATTCCTCCTAATATTTTCAACTTCATAGTTAGAGTTAGATCTCGACCACGAGATTCTGACTAACAGACCCGACCCATACTAGCCTGGTGTTTAAACCAGAAGCTCTGATACCAATCTATAACATACCCAGCCACCCACAGGCCAGGTACGCTACTTGGAAGCCCGCCCTTGGAATTCTTTCGCATGATGACCTTCTTTATTTATTAAGTATGCATAAGATAATATATTTAACGACATGCACAATAATATCCAACAAGCATGCAAGATATAAAGATTATTTTAAACGATAATTAAATATACACAACGAAAATACATTCATATACATGTACATTACAATTAAACTACACAACGGAATACATTCATACACAGATTGTAATATCACAATAGAGAGCACTTATCTTTATTAAATACAACACCAACTGGTTGTAGACCAAGGAAGTTCTACCCAACCATAGACACTACTACTCTAAATCCCGACAATAGTGTCACCCCCGAGCCAGGGCTATGAATCCATAAGGATGGTTCCAGAGTGTAATTTGGTTCCCAAACCAGTCAGCTCTCAAGCTCTCACAGGTTTCCTGACACCCACAAAAATCCAAGTACCTAGATCTCTTCTACCCAACCTATGCCACCGGAGATAATGGACCTCCACCCTTCTCTTCAACGCAGTCCCTCAGGCATTCCTTCTCCTCCCTTCCAGGGCTTCCAACACAGTTGGTCCAGAATATCAATGTTGGAACTCTCAGGACTCATAGTTGTGAGAAAAATAGGGCACATGCCAATGCATTCAAACATGCATGCCCCAGGTCACGACTGAATCACACCAGTGACCACTATAGCCAACTATCCCATGGCTAAGTTCTTTAGCAGCTCTGTTTCCTTTTCCAAGCCAAGACGCAGGTGATGATGGATCAATGGATGAGTCAAAGGGGGGTGCATGGGAGTGCGTGAGGGAATAATGAGTGAGGGAACGGGAAAACAATGAACAAGTCATCAGTCCAACCCCCCCATCAGACCATAGGCATGTTTAAGTAACCTCATGGGGAAAACAAGAACCTCCTAGCCTTCCCCAATAATTTCATGTAATTGATCCCCTCCCTTAGACAAAAAGGGTAATAAGAAAAAATAGGAATATACACTTAGTCTCTCATTGTCCCTCTCTTGTGGAATCATAGCCCCCTATAACTCTAGCCCTTGTCCATCTAGCAACCAACAATGTATTTGTTATTATTAATGATGAAAACATTACATTTCTTGGGCATACTGGCCCTTCAATAATTGTTTGGGAACTCTGGCCTCTCAGTATTGTAACAATACATTATTTAAAATGGGGGTTCAAAAACCTGGGGTGTTACAAAAAGACACAAGACATGATTCATGAGGCTTTGGAAGGTGGAGGGGGCATTACATAGGCCAAAGGTCATGACCAAAAACTCATAGTGACCCTCATGAGTGTGAAATGAAGTCTTGGGTATGTCAACTTCTTGCATATCTATTCGGTGGTATCCAGAATGCATATAAAGTTTAGTGAAGTACTAAGCACCACTCAACACATCCAAGATATCATCAATGACATGAACGGAAAACTTGTCCTTGATGGTGAGTTTATTGAGGGCATGAAAGTTAGGAAGCATGCACCAATTACCTTTTTTCTTAAATACCATGACCACAGGGGAAGAATAAGGGCTAGTACTGGGGTGGATAACACCCGCTTGGAGCAATTCATGCACTATTTTATCAATTTCATTCTTTTGGGAAAATGGATGATGATAAGGGAGAACATTGGGAGGAACACTCTGAGGAACAAGGGGAATGGAATGATCATGAACACCATGAGAAGGAGGAAGACCCTGAGAGGTGTAAAAAACAACTTGATGTGTGGAAAGGATATCTTGGAGGTCAAGATGCAAAGAGGGTTTCTCAATGGCTTGAATATAATGGAGTTGAGAAATAATAGTGAGTGGCCTCTATTGAGGATATTTTCCATGTGATGGGAACTAATGATCTCAGGATAACCATTTGTGAGACCTTGGAATTGATACCTTTGTCCCTCATGTTGGAATTTCATGGTTGATTCCTTACTATCCATAAGAATGGGACCCAAAGTATGTAACCATTCAGAACCTAGCACAATGTCACAACCTCCCATGTCAATGGAAAACATATGATATTTCAGGTGGTAATGTCCAATTCGAAGACGAAAATTTTCACAACGCCCACCACATTTCATGGAACCACCATTGGCTATCATAATTTGAAAATTATTGACAACACGAATATAGAAATTGGTTTCCTGGGAAATGTGACAATGAATAAAATTATGGGTTCTACCACTATCAACAAGGATGATGACCTTCATGTGCTTAATAAATTCAATGAGCCTGAGGGTTTGTGGGGAAGAGAAGTCAGTGAGGGCATGCAAGGAAATAAGTGGGTCAAATTTAGGTGGGTTAACAAGCTCTTGGGTAGCATCGGGAAGGGAGGGCTCGTCAACAAGGGGAAATATCACATCATCTTGAGGAATATCTTCGAAAATGGCCAAAAAAAAAAATTGTTCCTTACACTTGTGCCCCGGAAAATATTTTTCATCATAATGATAGCAAAGAACCTTTAGTTTGTGTTCAACAATTTTATCCCTAGTTAGTTTTTGAACCTTGAGGAGAGTGATAGGGGGGTTAGGATTAGTGGGTCGAAGGCGAGGAACAAAAGAGGGTTTTTTGTTCTGGGAGAAAAAAACTTGTTGGGACTCTTTATCATGTGTAGTATCTTCCAACCAAGTTTGAGGGTGGGACATGAGAACCTGGGATCGGATTTCATCCTTGAGGCCACTGATAAAGAATTCCAAGAAGAACGCATCAAAAATTCCATTTGTGCGAAAGGCCAAATGCTCAAAATAAATGATAAAGTATTCCACTATGCATGAATGTTTCAACTTGGTCAAACGATCGAGATAGTGTGTATCAGTATCAAAGAAGGAATAGATCTCTACAACAAACTGGGTCCAAGAAATATACCCCTGGCATGAATTTTTATGTCATTGCCACCATTGCTAGCATTCAATATCTAGATAGAGGACAACATCGAGAAGTTTGGCCAACTCATTAGTAATACCATACAGAGAAAAATAATGCTCCATTTGAGTGACCCAACCCATCGGATCAGAGCCATCAAATTTATTAACCTCTACATGGGGAAGACGGGGTTCATGATGAAAGGAGTTGGGTTGAAAATTTAGAGACTGAGAGGAATCAATAGCATCAGGTTGGTCTAATGAGGAAGGATCTGCAGAGAGGTTCAACAATTGATTGGTAGCAGACTGGAGGATGGTAATTGGGTTTTGAATTTGGCTTCCATGGTGTCAAATTTGTGCTGTAATCTTTTAATGCGGGAATTGTTAGAGCCAATCTGAAATGTCATATGTTCGATGGAGGCATGGGCTTGATTGATGGATGCTTGGAAGTTCTTGGGTGCCAGTGGTGGAAACTGGAAAGGGGAAGTGTGGATAAGGAAAAATGGGTGGGTGGGACCACAAAAAAGGAATTATAAGTGATAGGTACCATGACAATCAATGTGAGAAGATAAATATATTGGAATAGGTGACAAAATAGGGAAACTGGGAAGGGGTTAGGTCCACTGAAACAAAAATAATTAAAAATCAAGGGTATGTCTGTGATCAGGGAGAAAAGGGGAATCCAATGGAATAGGTCCCAAATAAGTGTGTTGGCGGGACCAATATACTCGTTTTGTTTTTTAATCCTACGAAGAATATTGTAGTGATGAAATTCCCAAATGATTAATAGGAAGAAAGGTGTAGTAATTTCGCAACCCGAATGTAGAAGACACAGCTATGCACCAATAGATCTTGTATGTTCTGTTTTTTTTCAGCCCAAGGGTTAGGGTTTTCAAGGGTTCTACAGAAAAGGGTTTTCCTTGTGATATAGCTCTCTGATATACGTGTGGGTCTAACAATAGTACTTGGACCAATATCTTAGGGCACCAACTAAGGAGGATAGACAGTGCCCTTAGCCGTACTACCCGACTACCTAGGTACTAGAGAGTATCTTCCTGAGTGTTGTTCTCGGTGGAATTATAATAGTCAGGTGGCCGATTGGTTCATCTATGGAGGGATTTAGGAGATCTAGGTCGATACGTATACATGTGATGTCTAATGCACTACCCCTCGAAGGGGTACCAACACGGGTTACAAGGGTGGCCAACAAATGTGCTCTTAAGTACCACTTGTATTTCATGCATGTATGAATCCCCAACCATGGGTTTATGCACATAACGACAGATGTTTGTAGCTTTAAGACGTCAAAATACGTCTCTGTCCTAAAAAAAAACTAACCCACAATTTTCTGTCGAGGAAGATGCTCTGATACCACTTGTAGTATTCCAGATATAAAATAGTAAGAAAAACAAAAATAATTAGCTAGAAATGGCAGAGAAAGAATGATATAACTAGAACAATATAAGAATAATACCAGAATAACACCAGAAAGAGCACTTTGATTACTGAGAGAAATGTTCACTTGCCTCTTCGAGGGGGTAACCTCCAACAGAGAAGAGCTCTATTATAATAATATCCAAGACACACTTCTCATATCCTCTATTCCTATTTATAATAAATATATCTTTCCAAAAGAAAAATCTAGAGGAAGATCCTTATAGAAGCAGGAGCTTCTATTAGGTCTTCTTACATTTGACTTATTCTTCCTTATTGCCAAGACTTATTAATATTGACCTTTATTAAATGGAAATATATCATTCTACCCACTTAAGGAGTTAGGTAGGTTAGGTCCCTAACATTCAAAGTAAGAGGTTCAAATGCAGATGCTTATTTGAAATAATGCAATTTAGGTACTCATGAAAATCTCAAGTATGTCAAGATGTCTATTAGTCTGTTAGGAAAACAAAGAAATGAGTATATCAAATAGCTAAAGGAATTTGTTGATGTCTTTGCTTGGAAGTATGATGACTTGAAACCTTATGACACAAGCATTATTGAACACAAAATACCTTTGAAGGATGATAATAAACCATTTAGACATAAACTAAGGAAGATCAATCCTATGTTGTTTCCCAACATGCAGAAGGAGGTCAAAAAATTGCTTGATGCTCATATTATCATACATTTGAGGTATTCTGAGTGGATAGATAATCTTGTCCCTATTAAGAAAAAGAATGGAGAAATCAAACTTTGTGTTGATTTCAGAAATTTAAATAGGTGTCCTAGGAAAGATAATTACCCCTTTCCTAAGATGGAACACATTTTTCAAATGGTGACTGACTCAGCTAGGATGTCCATGATTGATGGATTTTCATGCTACAATCAGATTTATGTTTTTCCTGAAGACAGGAAGAAGACAACATTTAACACTCCTTGGGGTACATTCATGTATTCCAAGATTCCCTTTGGTCTCATGAATGTAGGGGAAACCTTTCAGTGTTGAAGGGATATTTCTTTTATCAGAGAAAAGGATACATTTGTGGTGATCTACTTGGATGACATCACAATGTTTTCAATGTCGGATGAAGAGAACTATCAACATTTGAAGAAGGTGTTCCTAAAATGCAGAAAATTTGGACTATATCTTAATCTTGAGAAGTCCCTATTTTCTATGAAGGATGGTAAGTTGTTGGGACATATTGTCTCAGCTAAAGGGGTAAAAATTGACCCAAGTAGAGTAGAGGCCATCAAGAACCTATCTCTCCCTAGGTCCAAGAAAGAGATCCAGTCTTTCCTGGGTAATATGAACTTCTTGAGAAGATTCATTTCTAGTTTTGTTGAGGTGGTTAAGTTTATCACATCCATGCTGAGATAGGGGAATGAGTTAAAGTGGACACTTGAAGCTAGAAATTATTTTGATCAAATTAAACAAGCACTAACTAAGGAACCTATTATTATCAGCCCTGATTATTCAAAATAATTTCTGATATTTTATTTTTCCTCACATGACACATTGGTTGTTGTCCTCCTTCAGAAAAAATAAGATGGAATGGAGAAACCTATTTATTTTTTAAGTAGGGCTTTGAGAGATGTTGAAGTCGGGTATGACATCATGGAGAAGCAAGATTATGCTTTGTTCAAAGACCTCAAATATTTCAGAGTATATTTTATACATTCTAGAATTATTTCTTATGTCCCTTCAACCTCTGTTAAAGAAATTTTAATTCATCCTGACATAGATGGAAAAATATGTGGATTTCCAAAATTTTGGAATTTGATCTTGCAATGAAACCTGTCAAGTTGGTGAAAGGGAAAGGTTTAGCTAGATTTTTAGCTGAATCAAATTGTAAGGAACTTGGGGTTAATTTCATGAATGAATATTTTGTATATCAGTAGACTTATATTGCTAGCAACAGCTCACATATTAGCACCAAATTGATAGATTGTAGCTGGTACATGGACCTTAACCATTTTTTACAGACATTGCAGCCCCTTGCTAGACTTGAGAAGACTAAGGTGATGGATTTAATGATCAAAGCAATCAAATATTTCATTGTTGATCATGATTTGTATTGTAAGGATCCTCTAGGGGCTATTTTAAGATGCTTGGACCCAAATGAGGAAAATAAAATCATGAATAACTTTCATGATATCCTATGTGGAGGCCATCATTTTTAAAGTACCACATCATATAAATTACTCAAATCTGGGTACTTTTGACCTAGTTTATTCACTGTTGTATGTGCAAAGATTAGGGCTTGTGATAAATGTCATAAATTATCAGGCAAGAATTTCCTCTAAAGCCCATAATGGTATCTGGTCCTTTCTAGCAATGGGGATTAGATTTCATTAGAGAAATCCATCCTTCTTCAAGTGGCCAACATCATTGGATCCTGACTGCCACTGATTATTTCACCAAGTGGATAGAATCCATTCCTACAAGAAATGCAACACATAAAGTAGTCTTTGACTTCCTGGAAGACATTTTTTCAAGGTTTGGATGTCCAATCAATATTATGACTGATAATGCTACAACTTTTAAAGTTGAACCTCTGGTTAAGTTTTGTGAAAACTTTGGGATCCAACTTATTCACTCTACTCCTTATTACCCTCAAGGTAATGGATTGGCAGGATCCTCCAACAAAAGTCTAGTAAAGATAACAAAAATTATTGGGATTCAAAGATGAAGTTTTCTCTATGGGAAGATAGAGTAACCACCAAGAGATCAATTGGCACTACTCCATTTTAGTTGGTCTATGGAACCGAGGATATCTTTCCTTCTCAACTTGCATTACCTGTGGAAAATTTTCTTTAAGAACAACAAGGAGAGCTAGATGATATGATCAGGAGGATGCATCAGCTAGTGGAAGTAAAACAGACCAGGGATCATCTCTTTGATAAAGCACATGGCCATCAACAAAAGATCAAGCAAGCTTTTGACAAGAAGGTAAAGAAATAATATTTCTAGCTGGGAGACCTAGTGCTAAAATGGGATGAACAAAGGAAAGACAAGGGTAAACATGGTAAATTTGAAGCCTTGTGGATTGGTCCTTTCAAAATTTATGAATTTTTGCAAAATAACACTTTCAAATTGCAAAGCATAGAAGATATTGAATTTGATGGTGGCCCAATCAATGGGAATTTTTTGAAGAATAATTTTCTTAAATCCATGAGTGGCTTTCCTTTCATTGTAAATATCATTTTTTATCTTGTTTTTTTTTCTTTAAATAATGACCCCATAGCCCAATGGATAAGGCACTAAAAATCCATGTTCTTGGAAGCTCACAGGGAGCATGACATCCCCTATGGAGCCAAATGTTATCACATAGAATTGCAAGGGTCAAAAATATTTTCATTTATGATTTTGAGTCATAGGTTTTAGGTTTTATGCCTTTTTTATATAGACTTTTTCAAAATTTTGATTTAAATAAGATAAGGTTAGTTTTGGCTTTGGTCTAAAGTCCTTGGGTTATGCTTTGTTATCATAACAAGTCAGATAAAGATTCATGAGTCACATCTTTGAAAATATCCATAATCACCCTGACATGTCACAACTACATGTTATACGCAACCCCCCCTTGTAACCTTTTACCCGTTTAGATGTCAAATAATATTTGATCTATGCACTACCAACTCACTAGGAGAGTTCGTAGTGCATTCAAAGGTACTCCATGCATTCATTGATATCATTGCATTTATGGATCGTGTCAAAGAAGATCTCATTGTTTTCAGAGCTGATATTTTAAACAAATATCTATGGATTATGTAATAAAGGTTTCTAACTACTTTTTCCAAGTGTGCAAATCATATTTGACCTTGGCACTGTGAACCTGGTGCTATAGATAGGTGCTACAAACTCAACGTTGTGAAGTTTCTAAAGAGGAGAGTTGGATGTTGAGCTACTTGCAGACATTCCCATTCAAGTTTAATGACATCAACAACAAACACAAGTCCATCAGGTACTCCATGAATATTTATATGTTGTCTAAAGGCTGAAGGAGAGGTTTTTGTTGGTTTCATCCCTCAGTGCTGCGAACTGTGTTATTTTTTCGTTGATTTCTTTCAAATCCATTTACTTCGTGATATGAACCTCCTTCATTAAACCCCATCACCTTTAAAAACTCATACATCCTTCTCACTACTTAGAATTCATATTCTCCTATGATATTTCCCAGCGTTGCGAACCCCCCTATTCTGGTGCTTCGAACTCTCAGTTCTAGCACTGCGAACCTTGTGCTGCAAATTCATCGCTACAAACCCCCTATTCTAGTTTTTTTGGAAATACATCCTCTACATACTTGACAACCTCAAATTCAAAGGAATGACTCTACACCCTTTTTATCTTGGATTTTTGGTTAATCAATTGTCAGACTCAGTTTAAAGATTACATGAATTTTTTCATGCTTCTAAAAGATACTGGTATCGTCATAAAATACATGTTTCAAGTAGATAATTCACAAATGTCTTTGTCTTATTGTAAATTCCAGTTCCCTATATTTATATATTTTGTTTGAATAATGCACTCTCTCATCCCTGAATGTGCATAAAGTGAATTGTATAAAAATCATGTACACGGTCAGCCTATGGAAAACATTTTGTCATCAAAACCCTAGTTTCTTATATCCATGTTTTCATACATCTACCTATTATTACAACTTTCAAAAATCATTCCTCAACAGCAGTTATGGACAATCCACATCATAATAAAATTCACAAGGGAGGGGAGATCGTGAGAATAGAGGCCTATGATATGCATTTTTTTTATTTTGAACCATTGATCAGAGAGGCTTTCCAAAGGGTAGGATGTATCAATTTTTGTCAAAGAATACAAAGGGGGAACCCATTGGTGGCTAGGGAATTTACACTAAATTTCAATGGGACCAAAACCAGGGTTGGAATATTAGAGTTTGAAGTTTCATAATTTTCCATCTCCACTGTAATAGAGATACCTAACACTGGAGAAAAGTGGTTCAAGGATATGACACTAAATTCCTCTTTCTCCAAGGAGTTCCTCAAACCAAAATACCAGGAAGACAAATTGTCCAAAGGGGCACCTAGAAATCATATGCTTGAGGGTTTTGATAAAACGTTGAAGGTGATTCAGAGATATTTCGCCTTTGACAGAAGATTTAACTTGGTATACAAATACCACATCAAATTTTTGTTTTCACTTCACAAGGAAAGAAGGTATAAACCTCCCTTTTTATTTGTTTAGAAGTATTGGCAAGATGGATGACAAAGTTCAGGACAAATCCAAGCAAGTGGACACTAGTGTTTTTCACTCAGGTCTTATCAAAATGACAGTGATGGAAGAATTGATAAATACAAACATATATTGGGAAACATTCATCACTTCTTCACAGTTTTAGTTGAATGTTTCCCCCACTCCACAGTGAAAACTTCAAAGTCATGTTCTTGATGAGAATATTGGGTATTCAGAGGTGAGAAAGAAGAGAAAGAATATTATGACTATTAAAGATGATAGAGCCAAAAATGGAAATGAATAAGGAGGAACTTCACAGTATTCAAAAAGGGAAGCTTCACCCATTCCATATCCTATAACAATGAAGGTTCCTTCAAGAAAATCCTCAGGCCTAAGAGGTAGAAAGTTGGGGTTTCATTCACTTAGTGAAACTGACAAGGTCAAAGCTAGGAGGCCTCTAACTAGAGCATCAACCAAGAAATAAATACCTATGAAATATGATGAAATAGGAGTTTCATCCCAGAGGAAAGGTAAATCCATAGTTGTTTAAACTCATGTTGAAATTATTGATATCAATACTCGTCAAGAAGAGAGCAATCCCACTTTTAAGAGGCTCAAAAGACAACTTAAAGAGGAAAGGGATGAAGTTGATAAGATGAGGAAGGATGACTTGAATTCCATAAATAAATTTAAGGAAGTGTTGGATATTCATCAGAAGACCATTGACAAGGAAACTTTTCCAGCTAAAATATTCTCGCCCCTCCACGGACAGCGCAGAAATATTTACAGAAAAAATAGATTTTATCAAGCTTAGATCATAAAACTAAAAACAAAACTTTAGACTTTCAAAGAGGAGTTATCTAAGAGAAATCTAGATATGTTTGCTAAAGTTTCTACCGGGACAAGATCTAGAGTTAGACAATGAAAAATTTGAACCCCTTAACCCATTTCAATTTTTGAGAAGTTTCTTGTTTTTTGCATTTTGAAATTTTGAGGATGGTCATGCTTGATAAACCATGTTTATCTATTGGGGTATTATCTTATAATTCATATATCATGATCATAATTTATTACAAAATTTCGTGGCACTGGAGATAGTTTTGGAATACTTTAAGGAATTATCAAACAAAATAAGCTGTTATAGGAAAGTTCATAGCACCTGGCACTGCAAACTAGCTTATATAGATAAGCGCTACGAATTGGAGCTGCGAAGTCAGGTTTTGGAGTTTTTGAAGGGAGAAACAGTTGTTAGGTGTTAGATTTCGATGCAAGACAATTGTATGAGGGTCAAGTATGAGATGGGAAGCCACCTGCCAAAGGGAGAAGCGCTCAAAGGGACACTTCATAAACCATAAACAATATGTTGAAGACATTGCCAACATCATCATAAATTTTAGCATTTTTTTTTTTATCCACCTGTTTCCATGCCACTTTGAGAGCACATGGATCCTATGATAAGGTTGTTATTTGAATTATAGTGATATCACTAATAGTATAGGTTATAAAAACACTATTGTAAGTGTAAAAGAAGGTTCAAATGGTATAAGAGGGGACTCACTTTTGATATTGTGTGTATTACAAAAATACCTTCTATTTTTATGTATTAGACTTAAGATTCTCTAGATAATGAAAATCATTTCTTTTTTGCAAGTTTTAAACCTGCGAAGTAAAGCAATGCATATAGATTCTTAAGAAAAACAGAAATTAATCAATGGCTCATTCACATAGTTCACAGAGATTTATACCGGAAACCCTCAACCGGGGAAAACCTTTCTTATTTCATTATATCGAATTTCACCATTCACCATACAATATATACAATGTTTTTAGGTATTCCATAGATACCAAAACCCTAATCCCTTAATCCGGGATTAATTTAGAAAATCGCTAAAAATAGCAAAATCCGCTAAAAATAGCAAAAATCGCCCAAAAAAGGTTTTTGGGGTGTTGCCCCGAACGCTGCGTGTAACCAGGGGGGCCATACCTAGCCGCCCCTGGGACCCCCATAGAAATCGCCTGACACACATGACACAAACAACACTACTACGAGGGATCGTTAGATGCAGTTGTCGAATCTGATGCGCCCACACACACACATGCAAAGAATATAACACATACCCAACATTCTCCCACTTGTTGTTTTCTTTGCATCCAGGGGTCCATAGGATTATATATAGTCAACAATCTAGGGCATCAATGCCCATTGTTACTCTACACCAGGAGAACTTTTATGTTCTCACAGACTTTGTCAATGAATCTGCAACATTCTTCAAAGTGTCAACCTTTTCCATCAACACCTTCTTTTCCTCAACCATGTCTCTCACAAAGTCATACTGAAAATCAATATGCTTTGTCTTCGAATGATAAGTTGGGTTCTTTTCCAGGAAGATTTCAATCTAACTATCACAATCTAATCTCACTGCTTGTTGTAACAACCCAATACCTGAACACAATCTCTGTAACCATACTGCTTCCTTGTTGTATTCAACTTCTGTAGTTGAGAGTGCCACTACAACCTATCTTTTGCTCATCCAAATGATTGGTCCTCCAAATAGGTTAAACAGATACACACTTTTAGATATTCTACGATCCAGATCTCCAGCCCAGTTTGTATCAACAAAACCATGTATGTCCACCACTCTATCCAATCCTGGTCTTTCTTGGTAGCACAATCCATAATTGGTAGTGCCACATAAATACCTGAAGACCCTCTTTACTGTTGTCCAATGCTCCTTCCCTAGATTTGATATATACCTTCTCAAAACTCCCACTGCATGTGTAATGTTCGGTCTAGTACAGACCATTGCATACATCAAATTGCCAACTGCACTAGAATACAGAACATGGGACATGTCCTCTTCTTCTTCTTGTGTCTTGGGACACTGATCTGCAAATAACTTTACACCTATAGGAATAGGAACCTTGACCGGTTTAC
>JASDQU010294153.1:0-13759 GCA_032191745.1 Picea mariana | reverse complement strand
TATATGCATTCCATCTTCCGTATATGCACATTCTGGCTTCTGTATATGCACATTTACAGAAGCCAAAATGCGCATATACGGAAGCTCTATATACGAAAGAGAGGTTTCGTATATGCACATTATGGCTTCCGTAAATGCGCATATACATAAGAGAGCTTCCGTATATGCGCATTTACAGAAGGAAAAAATGCGCATATACGGAAGCCAAAATGCGCATTTACAGAAACCAAAATGCGCATATACAGAAGAGAGCTTTCGTATATGCACATTTACGGAAGGAAAAAATGCGCATATACGGAAAAAAAAAAAATGTACCTTTATGGAAGCTCTCTTCAGTATATGTACATTTTGCCTTCCGTATATGCGAATTTACGGAAGCCAAAATGCGCATATACAGAAGCTCTCTTCCGTATATAGAGCTTTCGTATATGCGCTTTTTGGCTTCCGTACATGCATATTTACGGAAGCCAAAATGCGCATATACGGAAGATGGAATGCATATATACGGAAGATAGCTTCCGTAAATGCGCATTTTAGCTTCCATATATGCGCATTTTTTCATTTCGTAAATGCGCATATACGGAAGCTCTCTTCCATATATGCGCATATACATATACAGAAGCCAAAATGCACATATACGAAAGCTCTCTTCCGTATATGCGCATATACATATACGGAAGCCAAAATGTGCATATACGAAAGCTGTCTTCCGTATATGCCAATTTTGGCTTCCGTATATGCACATTAGTAAATGTGCATATACGGAAGCCAAAATGTGCATATACGGAAGTCAAAATGCGCAAATATGGAAGAGAGTTTACGTATATGCACATTTTGGCTTCTATATATGCACATTTACGGAAGCCAAAATGTGCATATATGGAAGCTCTATATACAGAAGAGAGATTTCGTATATGCACACTATCGCTTCCGTAAATGCACATATATGGAAGAAAAAATGTGCATATATAAAAGAGAGCTTACGTATATGTGCATTTACAGAAGGAAAAAATGTGCAGATACGGAAGCCAAAATGCGCATTTACGAAAGAGAGCTTCTGTATATGCACATTTTGGCTTCCGTAAATCTCTCTTCCGTAAAACAAAAATGCTCATTTATGGAAGCTCTCTTCGGTATATCTACATTTTGCCTTCTGTATATGCGCATATACGGAAGCTCTCTTCCGTATATAGAGCTTCCATATATGCACATTTTAGCTTTCATACATGCGCATTTACAGAAGCAAAAAATGCGCATATACGGAAGATAACTTCCGTAAATGCGCATTTTGGCTTCCATATATGCGCATTTTTTCCTTCCGTAAATGTGCATATACGGAAGCTCTCTTCCATATATGCGCATTTTCTCTTCCCTATATGCGCATTTTTCAGACCCTTAATCTTCGTCACCTTCTTTCAATAATTCTTGGACAACAAGCACGTTAATCATAGTCTTATGTGAAAATATTGCATAAAACTTTTCTAGGAAAAATTTCATACTCTTAGCACAATAATTATCTGCGCAGTTTGTGAATTTGTATCCACATGGTTGTCCTGTTATATAGGCTCATTATTTTTCCTTGTCATACCCATTGTGTGTATGATCCCATTAGTTTATAAGAACTAGCAAGGTCTCCTCTTCCTTGCAGTCACTCACCCTCCAGGCCTAGGATCAGGCATCCCCTTCACTGCTATAAAATCTCTCGGGTGATCCATCTTTTCTCCTACTCCCACAAGATCTCTGGCAGGTTAGTTTCCTATCCGCTAAGAAAAGGGAGGTTGTCGTTCTTTCTCACTCAATCACTTCATAATTCTACTACTTTGTTTATCAGCTTGATTAGAAAAACCATGTCCAACCATTCCTGTATCTAGAAACAAAGCTCGTTTCTCAGTCCACTTGAAACCCGAGAGCTACGCATGCTCTCCTTTTTCAGGGAATGGCCACCAGACTCATTCCTCTGTTCAAGAGGGGTTATACACCTATACTAGATTTAACCCTTCATCAAGCAGTAAACATTACTACTATGGATCCTTTCCATCCGACCACATTTCTATTTTAGTTTAAAGATTAATGTTCTTCAGCATAATCCCACTCCTGTAGGATCGACTATCATTTCCTAAAGAAATGTCAAGCTTCCTCAAAGTACTTCAAGAATATTTTCATACGACTCGTGCATGATCCCAAGAAGGCTAAGTGTTGTAACCATGCTCTGATACCATTTTGTCATACACCCACGACGGGGCATAAATTAAAATTCATTTTTCCTCAATTAGTCGAATCCTCCATGCATGGTCTCTAATCCCGCTCAACGAATCTTCAAGATTCCTGAGTTGAAGAAGCTCTTTGGTTCTCTACTGGAATCTCCAAGAAATCAATCCACGGTTCTTTGCGAGACTACACCCACACGAACTAGCATTAGGTGCAAGCTTCCTCCACGCAACCACCGGCTGTGATCACACGCCTATCCAAAAGGTGTTTCGCGACCTCATACTTCAGGTATTTTGCTATGGGCCAAACTTGATACTTCTGAGTTTCGATTTTCTGAGATCTAAGGTCCCGTGGGCGCTAGCTCCCTTCCCTTATCCCCCGTCCATGTGACCCTTCTCCATAACCCAGGGCCAATCCTCCTAGCGCGTCGGGATTTCATGTATCGAGAACTCCCAATATGATTCACCTCCATTCTCCCGAGGTCCAAAATCCCGATTACAAACACCTCAGATCAACAATCCTGATTTCCCCATGATCCGACAGCTCAGATCTATCTTTCGCAACTCGAGACTTTGCATTTTGCGAGTTCCTAGAACTCTTACTTCCGATTTCCTGAGTTGCGAACTCTCGATAAGACTAGATCTATGGTCCACGATCTTCTTTCGATCGACGACTGCGATCAAGTCGCAATTTCACATTTCGTGACTTTGGAGGTTGGTTCACCTCTGTTCTCCCGATTCCTGATTTCTCAATATTTGCGAGCGTCAGATTGAGGTCTCACAACTCCCCACGATCTAATGGCTCAGATCAAATCGTGATTTCGCGTTTCGTGAATTCTCACAATTTCACCCTTTGACTTCTCTGAGTCGCGAGTCAGCGAAATGATGATCTCTCACCACATGTCCTCCTGGATGGATGGTTCTGATGATTTCGGGACTTTGGAACCCCGTTCCTCTCGTATACCCTCAAGGCTTATCATTAGTGCACTTTACCTTGATTAGGCGGCCACGATTCTTTTATGCTCAGACTGAACGACTGAGATCTGTTCTCCTCTGTGTTTACTCCTCATTGTCTGGACTATGATCTGACGGTCCAGATATTTCACGATGATCGATCCAACAATCACTGTATCTCCTCCTCCTAAGCTTGTGCTTTCTTCCCTAACTTGGAAGATTTCAAAGTCCATCCTCCTGTACACTTTCGAAGGGTTTAACCCTCATGCACCTTTCCTGAATCCAACAGTTGTTGGTCCTCACACTCAGATCTGAGATATTGACATATAAACTGGTATATATATATATATATATAGA
Organism: Picea mariana; assembly: GCA_032191745.1. Classification (NCBI taxonomy): domain Eukaryota; kingdom Viridiplantae; phylum Streptophyta; class Pinopsida; order Pinales; family Pinaceae; genus Picea; species Picea mariana. The sequence goes on along the minus strand of JASDQU010294153.1, from coordinate 10,241 downwards.
GAGAGAGAGAGAGAGAGAGATTACTCTGTCATATCCTCTGTCATACTTGGGCATGTTCATGGACACTTAATTCCACTAAAATCATATCTATAAGATGTTTAAAAATAATAATAAGAAGAAATCATATAAAATTGACTTATCCATTCTCCATATCCCATGCATTTACACAAAATCTTAACAAAATATTTTGTTAGAATTCACAAAATATTTTATTTAAGCAAAGTTAGAATATTTTCCCACAAGGTGAAAGAGAAAGAAACTAAGCATGCAATTTGAATAATGATATAAGTTTACTCAGCCATGAAATTTCTGCCAAATTCTTATCAAATTTGTGAAAAGAAACAATACAAAAGCCCTATTTGTGGGCTATTRTSGATTGACAATTTGATGACTWGAGGATGTAAATTTAGAAAATGTTCTTAATAATAAAGAATAMACTACAAAGTGAAAAAGTAAAGAACCAATTAGTTACATRAATCTAAAAATCATACTAACTAACCCTAAATTTTAGGGTAAAAGAGAGATACTAAAACACAAATATAGGCTAATWACTATGGAGGGTGATGATCAAATCCAAATAAATTGAGTCATTCATCCTACAGGTGAGTTTAAAAAGACTTGTTAAAATCTAAACATGTCTATATAATCCTTGAATAATTATATAGTAGTGGTGGGGGTGTGACATTCAAGTTGAACTATAACTTCCAACAAATATTTCTATCAAATTTGGAAAAGATGTTAAGTTTAGGAAAAGAATGCAATATACATCCAAATTTGGAAAAGATGTATATTGCATTCTTTAGGAAAAGTAATCCAAATTTGGAAAAGATGTATATTGCATTCTTTAGGAAATAATTTTGAACAAAAATAATCCATTAAACTTTAGGAAAAGTAATCCCTTATTATAACCTAGTGTTAATCAAATTTCAATGAAGGTGTTATTACATTGTAGGTGTTGTTAATTTTAAATGATGAACATGTAAAGAAGGGCTTGATGAGATAGTTGTCCTTCTCATGTTGTTAGAGTTGCATCATTTGAATTTTCGATAATGTAACATATAAAATAAGGTGTAATGATATTGTTGTACTTATCTAATCTAAGTTATATGTAAAGGTTGTTTTCTTGGTAGGTGTTATTTGTGCTTTTTACAAATAAATTAAATCATTTTGCTAAATTCAATTAACAATAACAAATTGTTTAGAAAAATTGACATCTTTGACTTGAATCCATTTCAAAATTAAAAACAATAATTTCAACAATTAAAAATTGCAACTTCAACAAAAATTGTCATGATAAACTAGAAAAAATAAAAAATGTAAATTGTTTAACTTTTTTTTCTTACTTAGAAATGATAACATAACAAAGTAATGAGTAAAAGAATGCAATATACATTCCAAAGCCCAACATATTATGTCTTCTATCATTTCTCTTCACCATACAACATATTGATCATCCATTTCCCATCTTATTTATTATTGAAATTTAAAATAATACATGATACTATCCCATTTTATAATATTTATCTTATCTTAAAGTAGATTGAATTTGAATTTATATCATTTTATTTTATAATAATTATCTTATCTTAAACTAAATTAAATTCAAATTTATACTATTCCATTTTATAATACTTATCCTATTTTATCTTAAATTAATTTGAATTTAATCTTATAATACAATATTATTGTATCTTATTTTTACCATATATAAAAACAAAATAAAAACAGAATTTAAAATAAAATAAAAACAGAATTTAGAATAAAATAAAATAATTATTTAATTAATAAAATAAAATATTTTTTTTAAAATAAAATAAAAACAGAATTTAATAATATATAATTATTACTGTGAAATATAAATATAAATTAATAATACAAATAATTATGAAAAATATTCAAAGTTTGGTAGAAATATTAAACAAATAATATAAAAAGAATGAATTTTTGCGTTTTGTTTCCAGCTACACAAAAGAGATTCAAAATCATCCAAAGTGATCACGTTCTTATTATTATTATATTCAAAGTGCAAAAAATAAATATCTTTAAATGGTTAATAGTGATCACGTTCTTATTATTATTATATTCAAAGTGCAAAAAATAAATATCTTTAAATGGTTAATAGTTAATAAATGGTTAATAGTTAATGGCTATAGAATTAGCCACAATTTATTTTCTACAACGTTTGGGGTTTTCTGCTGCAGTCTTTGGGGTTTTCTGATTAAAAAAAAACGTCATACATTAAACATTTTCATTCACTTGATCATACATTAAACATTTTCATATTTTCATTCACTTGATCCATAATGGAAGAGAGCTATAAAAAGTTCAACAAAAATAACAAATGAACATCATTTCAGGAATAAACAAAATCTGAAAAATAAGAAATCTATATGATGGAATGCCAAAAAAATATTCACTCTATTTCAGTTCTTGTGACTACCTAAATAATTGCTCTGATTTCTTTCATGACATACCGAACAAGAGCATTTGCTCCTTATCGATTTGTATGATTAAATCAACTCTTTCTTGACCCAAAGCAAAGGGTATCCTCTCATACCAGGACAATCTGCCGACCTGTAGCAAACACAGAGGCCAGCACGACAACACCCAGCCTCAGACTGTAAAACATTACTCATGGCCCATTGACGTTGATGCCCTTTGTGGTGGCATTATTCCCATCTGTTCGTTGAACAGATAGTGGAAACAAGACGAACTCCATCCCAGAAGGGAGCACGATGAGTGGCTACACGATTGGAAATCTGTCTTGCAGAGCCAATGGAGGTTCGCCCATACCATGGCCACATATGGTATGGGTTCCCTAGCCTACTTTTTTTTACAATTGATGGATGCCATGATATGGAAGAGCACCGATAATCATACATGATATATCCGCATGATATAATCATATACATAATATAATCATACATGATACATGATATATACATAAATGGAAACGACCCCCCGGCACTGGAGGGCGGTGGTCGCTTAACTGAGCGCGCTCCATGACAATATGGATGGGCAGCCTGCTGACAGAGTCTTAAATACGCGGCAAGCAATATCCAGCCTGCTGCAGAGTATTTAAGACTCTGTCAGCAGGCTGGATATTGCTCGCCTACGCTGAAGGAGAAATGCCTTTTAACTGCTTGCTTGGATTTAGTCAATAAAGCCAGAACTTATGATATTCGATAGAGTACGGCACTTAGTTACAAATGGTGTCGAACCAAGCTCTTGAAACTGANAAGCGACCACCGCCCTCCAGAATGGCTGCGTGATGGTCATGCTCCATGACAATATGGATGGGCAGCCTGCTGACAGTGTCTTAAATACTCTGCAGCAGGCTGGATATTGCTCGCCTACGCTGAAGGAGAAATGCCTTTTAACTGCTTGCTTGGATTTAGTCAATAAAGCCAGAACTTATGATATTCGATAGAGTACGGCACTTAGTTACAAATGGTGTCGAACCAAGCTCTTGAAACTGAACCATTAGATCGTGAACCAAAGCAGATAGCGTTGCATCCTTCGGTATACGAATATTCAGTTAGCTATCGCTCAGTAACCTTCGCTCTCGGTCCCTCTACGCACAGCAGAAATTCCTTTTAACTGCGAGTACGCACAACATCCGACCCCAGTTTAGGGTGGAACATGATTTCTGATAAGCAGATGTGAGTCTGTGCCACATCTGTGCATGTATGATACGTGGATGGTGATTTAAATCGCGTCAAAAAGATAGGGCTTGATGTGAACTTGATTATATTATATTATTATAAATGATTGAATCCAATACAAAACCTTACGGACAAATCAGTGATTCATTTTCTTTGTAGTTCAACAAAAAAAACATTTAAAATCAAGATGGAGACTATGCAATCATCATTCAATCTTTAAGAAGAATTTAGTGAGGAGATAACCCTAACTTCTTTTGTGAGTATTGGTGCTTCTCTGCCAAATATCAACAATTTTCAGAGCTAATTAGCGGTATACCTACCACTATTTCCTCCCACAATCGTCAAAATGCCAATGTCCAGGAAGATCCAATCGCTAATAAAGGAATGAGGTTGCAAGCATAAGACATTGAGCTACATTGGAATGAAGGATTACATTCGAGTGCTTGCCTACACTTGCCTACAGAGAGAGTTCGAGTGCTTGCCTACAGGAGATATTTCAAGTGCCCGTCCCTGTGCTCGTTTGTTGAAGCGGTAGCGAGGATATCGATTTGCTACACCCTTGGAGTGTAGCCCAATTCTGGTTGTGTGATTGACAGATGCAAAGGAACAAAGATAGGGAAAAGACTAAAGCATTCATGACAATTGCAACACGTTTTGAGAGTTGTTTGAAAGTTGACATACTATGAATGATGAATGCAACAATAATTATTACACTACTAATGGTGCACTTCAAAATGTCGCAATTGGCATATTATTCCGTGAACATTTTGAATTCTATATTTGTTATGTTTGTAAGTTTTCATTGAATTTCATATTTGTTATGTGGTAAGTTTTCATTGAAAAAATTGAAAAGCAAATGTTTCTTTGAGTAACAAGGAATTTGATTTCAGAATTTTATAATCATGAATTTAATTTCAAAATTTTATGAAAAAATCCTTGTAAAGCGTTTTTTCACTTTTTCTTTTAAAAACTAGTTTCCTTTCACTGCCAGTTATTATAAAACTACTCTGCAGCAAGTCGTGCTTGAAAATTAAATACCTGGAATGTACAATGGAATATACAATATGCAAAGCATAAATTCATGTTGACTTTAGATGACAGATATGATATGATTAGTAAAAATCTATCAGAAAATAATATAGTTTACACAAATATAATGAGAGCTTCATTATTAATCTTCATATATAACTCATATCAAAGCTATGTTAGAAAGAGTATTGGTATCTAAATACACGTGCATAGTTTACACAAATATATTTTGAAAAACCAGACTTAACTGTCTTCATATATAACTCATATCAAAGCTATGTTATAAGAGTATTGGTATCTAAATACACGTTCATAGTTTACACAAATATACTTTTTAAGTAATCTTCATATATAACTCATATCAAAGCTACGTTAGATTAACAGTATCCTTCATTAATACGTAATCTTCATATATAATTCATATCTCTCTAAGTTAGAAGAGCACAGTATCAAGTATATTTGTAACAAAACCAAACAGCAAGCTTCTCTACTTTCTAGACAGGGACTTGTTGCTCAGGAACCTCTTGTTGAGTTAAGAATGGTATCATTACCTTTGTTAAAACAAAATAGATCACTGCTGGAGAATTTGAATGTCTTGAACATTGTTGCAATGTACATCACTACAACATAGGTACAATTAAAGGTTTCATTTCACTATTGACTGGAATATAGTTAAGAGGGTCTTGTAATTAATAAGAATTCTACAGGCTGGTTTGGCAAGCTGAGTTAAAATGTTTTGGTTAACTCCCATAGTTTGACTACCTTCGTTGATTGGACCAAGTACTTGTCATTTCTTTTGCGGCTCTTGGTTTATGGAAGGGTGAGTTTTCTTCAAGTATATTAAGGAAATGCCTGAACTTTGAAGCACATGCTTTATAAGAGCATTTTCGAATTTTCGATGTTCATATTTAAATTGAAACTGGGCTGGAAATTAACGACTAATGTGTATTTATATTTATGGTTACATTATCTAATATAAATATGTTGAGGTGAATACATGTAGACAACCAAAAAAATTATCGCTTCTGTACTTCAAAAGATACACCCACCACTAAATTCATCAATTAATGAATATACCTACTACTGAATTCATTAATTAATGTTATTTATTTTTTAACACTATAAAAATTCATGTATTTCGAGTACGCTTCTTTATATAGTCTGTGTGTTTTCTCAATGAATGGCATAGACTTTAAAATATCCCTTCTGAAAACAAACCACCACCCGGATTAAGTTATAAGTAAAATTATGTCGTCATAAAATTAAATTTTGCAATGAAAAAATTAAGTATATCATTCTCTTTTGGGTTTAACTAATGTGAACCATACGAAAAAAGGATTACCTCGGGAGGTCGACAGTTTCATTATCAATTTTGTTGCTTATGAATGAAGCAATAACAGCAAGACGAGTTGCAGAGCAACAAGTCCCTGCCAAGAAGGAAATGAAAGAAAGTAGAAAGCATGTGCTTTTAGTAGAACCCATGCAACTGTCGCAAATTTTTATAGCGAAACGCTCCTGTTATTTCAAAAGGATATACGAAGGGATATCCTTGTTTCGTTCTCCATCGCTCAACAAAATAAAGGGTACATATTTTTTAAATTGACCCGGAAACGAAGTTCCTGTTCAAACCTAATTCTGCACTTTCACTTCTGAGATATCCAGGTTCCCATTGTTGGTCTAGAAATTTATAATATTGTGATTGGTGAAAATATTGTGATTGGTGAAGATAGTCATGGTCCAAATATTATGATCCAAATTTAGCTGTCTTTAACAATGGATTAGTGCTATGGATATTGTAGCCAATAATTTTTTCAATGAAAATATATTAATGTTTTATTAATATCTAGTTATTTAGCTGTCTTTTCTATCAGTGAGGGCACCCACTCTTTTCTAAGGAAAGAGAATTGGGGGGTAAGGGAAGAGTTTGCTGTGAATATAATCTGATAAATAGGTACGCTGTTAAGATGAATCCGTTGTCTCATACTTACAAGAACGTTCTTGTAACTGTTAAGATGAGATACCAGAATCCTATTTATGGTCAGAGGAAGATCGTCCCATCGAACAGCCAGGAGACTGCGGAGAAAATGGCACTGTGCCGATTATCGACTTGCAGCTGGAACAAATTACTCAAGAAGCTCAAATCATTCACCAAATCGGTCGTGCTTGTGAGAAGGGCTACTTCTTAGTAGTCAATCATGGCATATCGCAGAAATTACTGGATGGTATGGAGAATTATGGACGCCGACTGTTTTCTCTACCGCTAGAGCAAAAGCTCAAAGCACAACGAACCCCAAATGGAATTTCGGGTTATGGCGTTGCAAGAATCGCATGGTTCTTTAATAAATCAATGTGGTATGAGGGTTTTGCATGGGTGAGATCCCCAGAGGAAGATGAAAGACAGTGTTAACCCAATCAGGACTGGGTTCCAGTTAATGCTTGAATCATTTCCCTATTACTACATAAATCGACTCGACTTTAACATTTGGAAATTCACACTGTGAATCAGATGAAAGTTTCATCAAGAAATAGCAAAGATGTGATGAAAGCTTCAGCAAGAAATAGCAAAGATGTGAATTTCAGCTAGCAATAGAAAAAAGGTGTGAGATTTGGAGCTTCTGACAATAAAAATTCGTAATTTGAACAGTAATTTAACTGTTCCTTTTCTTTTTATGGACCTTCACGAAACACAGAGACCTTCACATTCCATTCTCCAAAACCCATGGAATCTCAAAGAATAAAAATCAGATCGAAGCCATCACAATCCTCAACATCTGAATCTGTAGAATGCAACTCCACGACGCAAAATGCACGCAAAAAAAAATCTGCAAAGAAAGAAGTGGAGAAAATCTTCACCTCTGCGGCTGCAAAATGTACGAGAACGTTGCTCAGAATCCCGCAAAACTGACCCGTTCTCCTCTGCGGATGTCCTTGCATGCAATTTTCAGGACTTGCCGTCGATTTACGCAATGGTCGTAGATTTAAACTGAAAGGTTCTGTTGTCTACGAGATTTCCAAAATCTACATGATGCCAAAGTTATACACTGTTTCCATGCCCCTGATCCAGTAGTCCAGCCCTAAATAAAAGGGCAAGGAAATTAGGTAAGTACTCTGTAAAAATAAATTGTTACAGGCAAGAAAAAAAATAAATTATGTGCAAGTGCATTTATGTTTTCCCCATGAATTTATGTTTTCTGCCATGGAGAGATGTTTTCTGCAGATGAACAACAAGATAACAAGATTTAATGAGCTCGTGGGGATGATGAAGTCGATTGTTGGAAGGGATGATGAAGCCGATTGATGGAGCCAAAGATCGTGGGGGCAAGGTAGGTGCACTGTTGTCGGAGCCAAAGCTTATGGGGGCAAGGAAGGTGCAATGTTGTAGCCAAAGCTCAAGGAAAGTGATGTGTCCAGGTATGGCTTTCATGAATTACAGATAACGATTGTGGATTGTTCATACATATTACAACTTCTTTCCCCCAGGATATAGTAGATTGAGAGAAGATCGAGACTCAGAAGATACACTAGACCTAGGAGATACAGTAGATTGAGAGAAGATACAACTGAAACACACACACACAAGACTGAAATACGAGCATAATACTGCAAGGAACTTGCATGCAATCTACCAAGTGGTTAGAAGGAACTTGGTGGTCACGTGCAAATGACCAAGTGGAGGGCAAGTGGTCACTCATCAATTGCATAGCAGGGCAAGTGGTCGCTCATCAACTGCGTAGCCACTACAGAGGACCGCCACCGACCTTGAACATTGTTATGAGTTAAGAACTATGAATGCCAAACATGAAATGTTTTGAATTAATGCTAACTTAAAAGTTAGCATTAATCCACTTGATATGTATCTATCATAAATACATATATGGTTTCCTAAGTTTGAAGGTTTTTGGTTCATCTCTACCTCGATATGAGGCCAAATAAGATGAACAAATTTCTCATTAGTTTAGGTAAAGCGTGTACAAAATTCTTGCCGAACTTATTGGTCAACGAAAAATACTCAATATATTTTAAGTTAAACCTTAGGATAACTATGCATATGTTTGCAGATAAACTAATACAAGTGGGAAAATCGTTTACTAATAGTCCTACTACCTTAAGGCAATATATTTTAAGTTAAACCTTAGGATAACTATGCATATGTTTGCAGATAAACTAATACAAGTGGGAAAATCGTTTACTAATAGTCCTACTACCTTAAGGCAGGGACTAATAAGATCATGGATTCAATTTTGTTGCTTGTGAGTGAAGCAGAAACCATAAGATCATGGATGCAAATAGTAGAGACTAATTTGAATTGCAAAGAGTGGATTTCTACAGAAAAAGACAACAAAATGTAAGACCTAATACCTCTCTGTCTGTATAAAGATTCGTTGTTTTCCAAAATCTTTTCACCGCTTTCAGTGAGAGGTGTATAGCGGGATTCAAAACAACAATTAGAGGATTGAGTAGAGATGTCAGAAAGATAAAATTGGTTCTAATCAGGCCTGGAATTTCAAATTTCCCTTACCCGTCAAGTGCAAATTTGATGACAGCCATTTGTTTTTCATGCATGTCATTTTACGTTTTCTGCAGATTTATAAGTGTGAAATTTTTTTTTATGTGTATCAAATATTATCAAAGTTCATGGCTCCAGGTAGTTAATCTCCTAACAAGTTCTAGTTATATTTGTGTATTCATTGAGCCATAGCTAGCTAAAACCCTAACTTGAGTATGACTCGCAGCATGCAACTAACTAAAAACCCTAACCTGAGCTCACTGTCTAAAAGATTAGAGCCACTGTCCAACTCAGATTCTCATCCATCATCCCTATTCTCGAAGGAAACAATACATATGGAGCAATGGACATAAAAAAAATTACATCCTAAAATTGATTACAAGATTTAAAATGTTGATGCATACATAATAAGAATCTAAAACCTAAAACAACCCACAATCCACAAAACAAGCAAATAGACTTCTACAACATGCACTATTCCACAAACCTGATATTACAAGATTTAAAATGTTGATGCATACATAATAAGAATCTAAAACCTAAAACAACCCACAATCCACAAAACAAGCAAATAGCCTTCTACCTGCACTATTCCACAAACCTGGTCTACTGCAGAAATGCAAAAATGATGGAGCCAACCACATGATTTACGATAAGATTTGTTGCGATTGATAGGTGCCCGTGCAACTCTCTCAATACCATAATTTGAGACTCAATCCAAAAATGTTTATTTTAATGTTGTTATCTTACACACCACCTTCTCGTACCACCTCATCGCATTGATATCTCCCACAACAACTAGATACAAGAAGCAAAGAGAAAACACCACCTCTTCGCACCAATATCTCCCTTAGCCACCAGATATGAGCAGTTGAGAGCTGTTAGGATATTTAGACACTTAGGAGTTAGTTAAGATCTACTTGGTCTAATATGTCGTTAGGTAAAAGTGTGTTTCTTTAGTATGCATTAGTATGCATTTGTAGTTAGGAAATCTGACGGTCACGATATGTTCCCGACATAGAGTGATCCGACGGTTCATA
>JASDQU010294152.1:0-11138 GCA_032191745.1 Picea mariana | reverse complement strand
ACAAAAAAAATGAATATTTCTCATCCCAAGAAATAAAAAACATTTTTTCTAGGGACATATGACTTAACTTTATATCACAAATTTCATTTCCATACAATGAAGTGTTTTTTCCTTTCCATGCCATGCATTTCCATACCATTTCTTTACTTTCCATGCCATGACTTACATTACCTTGCTTTTCCATACTGTGCGATGCCTTTCCTTTCCTTTCCATGTCATTCAATGGCATGCCTTTCCTTTCCATGCCATGCCTTGCATTGACTTGCATTTCCATGCCATGCCATGTTGTTTATGGGATTTTACCATGTGACCTTGGATTTGTGTCACAACAGAACCTAACCATATTTAAAAGAAAAACCCTACCTGTTGCGTCCCTTTTGTCACCTAAATGAGAAAAATAAGGACGCTTACAAGTCCAGTTGGGTTAGCTAGACAAGACAGCAATGAATGCAAGAGTTAGAAACATCAAGCATGAGAAATAAACAAAAGACTAAGCTAATAACAATAAAAGAAACTAAACTAAGGTACATAAAAATATTAGAATAAAAAATAAACAACATTCATGCCACCAATGGATAGGATTGTATTAGTGGGAAAACACCAAAGATAAAGGGAGACTTATGGGTCCCCTCTTCCTCCAAGGAAGGGCTCTTGAACCCCCAAAGATTGAGATCTTCTTACAAATAAAAAACTAGAAGGACATGGTGAAGAAATCAAAGCTCATTCACTCAAGAGGTGATGTGAATAGATCAATGAAATGGTGCTTGTATGCTCTTGATGATGAAAGAAGATCCTCCAAGAGAATATAGGCAACATAAAAATACAAATGAAATACTTCGAAATATAGTTCACCAATGGCATATTTTTATAGCAAATATTTGAGGCATTATTCAACTAGTCTTTAGTGTGAACAAGGGGCTCTTTAGGGAACCCTTAGGTATTTGACCAGCCCCACACTTGGATTCAGCTCAGATTTGGGTGTCAAATCGACTTGGGAGATGAACCAGAAGTGGGTGGAAGGCCGAACAAAATCATAAATTCTCCATTTTGATGTATGCGTGGCCTTTTGCGTTCACAGTCGCACATCAAGCGCATGTATGTTTTTTCGACGTTTTTCGACTATCGAACATACACGTGCTTCTTTTGTATCCTTAGTGCATGCTGATTTTATAACCAGTTGTATAGTTTTACTCCCTTTGGAAATGCATTTTTTGGGCCATGGATGAGCTAATGGGTGTTTGGAGATGTTCAATTCCTGTAACCATTTGCGGATGAAATTTCAATGATAACAGATGCCCCCTGATGTATGAGGTTAAGAGCATACTTATCGCTAAAATACTACAATGTTTCTTCCACTGAGAGTACCTGTGTAAGAAAGAGTGTTGAGGGGAGCTTCAAGAGAAACCCATTGGAGGGAGAGGGGAACTTGTAGGACCCAAACCTTTCGCAAGGTGTGGAAAAAATAAAAATGTGTACAAACGAGGAAGGCATGCCCCATGCTCATGTCATGTAACTCAAAAATGTGTAATACAGTAAATGAATCTGTGTGTTGGTGTAGATGACTGCAACACCCTCGGGGCTTGTTGATAATGGAAGATGACAATTCTGATGGTGAACATAATCCAAAAAGAGGCAATGACACCTAGAAGAAGTGTCAAGGATTCACAGGCATTGATTGCCAAACAATTTTCAGAGGTCTTTGGCGAATATAAAAGCAACTGCAATAGTCATAAAGTAAGACCCACCACAACATGATAAGGTGTTGAAGTCGAATGTCGTGGGGGTCAATGACAACAAAGAGAAATCATGGTTTTCTCTGTGTTGTTTGAGACTCCTCATTGTGAAGGTAATGAGAGTCAAAATACTGTCACCTGTATGGAAACTGTGTTGATGTCGACAGAAAGGGAGATGTGACTCCAAGAAGCGAAGGGCTTCATGAAATCTATTGGAGAAGATCAATAACTGATGGGGAACATGGACGAATTCAAGAAGTGGGGAGACTCAATATGGCCCTTGGTTGGGGATATATGTAAAGGATGAGTGGCAGCAACCATAAAACTGAATCTAGCGTCAGGGGGAAGACTAGGCTTGGGTAAATTGTGCCAGAGGAGTGACAAAATGGAAAAATGCATAGATCGTAGGTGTATGGACTGCAAGATACTAGGGGTTTATGGATTATGTCAACAAGGGTAGGAGGTGAAAAATGCCCCAATCAAGGGTGTTAGGGGTTGCTTCGCTGGAAAAGGAAGGTCTCTAAAGGAGACAATAAAAAGCTATGTAAATGTGGGGAAAGAAAAGGTTTTGTACAATTACCAAAGGAATAAAGAATAATTTGGGATAACTGTGCATATACAGAAACGGGTGCCCCAGTGAAAGATGGCATGGACGGTGAGGGCACAAGTTGCTTGGAAAATAGGTGGAGGGTGGGGGGGGCATAGGTGGGTTTCTGTAGGAGGGAAATGAATGGAGGACAATCTGCAAATGGGAAAACTGAAGGTGGATGAAATGGAGGCTTAATGATACTACGGAGGCATGGTCAAATGGGAATTGTAATGAGATTACCCGGGAGTCTATTGTGGGGAAGCTAGAAAAATGAGGAGAAAGAGCATGCAACTGATTCTCGGGAATGCGAAGACTATTGGGACTCCCAGCCCTTGGGGGTGAAAACAACATGAGTGTAAAAGTGCTAGAGGGGGCTATAATTGGGACAAACAATGTGGGAGAGAGCATTATTGGTTGATAGTACTGAAAATGCAGCATAGGTGTGAGTACTGCAGAGCCGGATGGGGGGACCCTAAAGGCGAATATCGAAGGATGCGACTCAGAGATGCAATTGATATTCAGAGGGAATTACTACATCTCAGTGTCGATGATATACCTGAAGGGGTAGAACTGATGTATGATGACCAAGTACCTTCACACATGAAAATCGAATACCCGACATGAAAAATATCTGAAGATAAAGAAAGTATAACAGTTATTTGATAATTTTGAACATGAGCATGTGTACCTGGGCGTGATGTGAGAAAAATGCTCCCTGGGGGACGACGATGGATGGCGGCTCGGGGAGTGTGACTGTGTAAGCGGTGGGATCCTGATCCTGTGGTTAAAGATGGATCAAAAAATGGACGTATAGAGCTGCCAGAATTGATCCTGGAAGTTTGGCAAAGGGACTATATATAGTTTTAGGTCCCACAATGCCACCTCATGTGTACCTACTATTGTAGTGAGTGGATAAGAGGTTTAAAAGGAGATTTGGAGATTTTCAGAGAGTGAGCCAGTCGATTCAGGATCAACAAGTGTCAGGTTAATGGTCATATCCTCTTGCATAGTAATTAGGATTTCGTTTTTGGGCAGGGTTTGTACGGATGGCCATACAGGGGGGTTTTGTGAGGGTGGGTCCCCCAGTGTGTGGGTGATCGAATGATTCACGCGCATGAGTGTGCAGCTATAATTTGGAAAACTACACACAGGGGCCCCCAAATGGGGAAAACAGGCATGCATTGGATGCACGCCTATTCAAAGCACAACAGTGCAAGTATGTGCAGTTGTGTTTCTGACAGTTGGGAATGTGTGTGCAACTGTGTAGCGAATAAGCGCGCTAGCATGCACGTATGTGTGTGTGACAGGGGTGCATGCATGCACCCTTTTATTTCCAATAGTCGCGCATGACTGTGCAACTATGGGATGAACATGAGAGCATATGTGCGCACCTGTGGGGAAAAAATTTGTGCCCTTGAGGCAAAGATGAAGGGTGAAAAAACTTATCATTTGTGGAAATTTTGGTCTTTTTACGGATTGTGATGGCTAATCAAATATTGTATGTGTGGATGGAGGTGACCAGTTGACGATGCGATTCCAATGGAGGGAGAGGGACTAGGCATGCCTGAGGGAGGTGGTGAGAGATGTGGAGCCAGTTGTACGGGGCCCTTTGACAGCCTATGGGCTGCTAAAGTTTTTTTGAGTGTTCACTGGTGTAGACACATGAGTACCTGCTGCAGTTCCTGATTTCTTTGTGGAGTCTATATCTACAGTGTTTAATTGTACGAGGTTAGCATCTCGCATTCTCCGTGATGGAGGATGTGTATTTTTTGGCTGGGTCTTTTTTTGGGGAACCCTGCTACCGACAGAGCCTGTGTTACCTGAGGATGGACAATTGGTTGTCTTGGCTTAGACTTATTGTAGTGGAGAGGAATTTCGTTCAGGCTCCATGGTGAGGATAGGGGTGATGGACGCCCTTGTACATCGGTGCATTGCATCAATGATTGTGAGGGTTTATGGGTCTCTAGCTACTCAACGGATCAGTGGCGATCAGTTGAGGATCATGTAGAGGGAACTAGGGGGTGAGCATTTTTCCTGGGGCTTGATGCTACATGCCAAGATGATGGGGAAACTCAACAGATGTTGAGTTGCTGACTCAGGGGAGTTTTCCTTTGGGTCCATCTTGGTAGCGTGGTTTTTGAAGGGGGTTCCCATGTTTCACCCTAGAGTATTGTTGGATGCGTCGAGTGCACGAGAACCACGATTGAGGCGGTGGGCGACTATCTTGGTTCGACATGGGGATGGGGAGGGTGGCCATTATTTTTTGGTCGAGCTTGCATGAGTGTGGCGTCAAATGCCACAGATCATACTCCAGTTCCCCTATAGTGGGGTGGATTTATGGGATGACCTAGAGATTGTGCTACCCCCTGGAGAGGTGTTCAACCATAGATGTATGGTGATATATTTGATGTTTTGATATTTAGATAGTATATCATGTTCTTTATGTATGGATGGATGTTGTTGCTATCACTTGTTTGTTGTGTGTGCAAATGTGGGACCTCGCGGGCAGGAGGTTGAGTTGGTCAGAGCATCGGCTCATTAGGGGCCTATGATGCCACCACGGGGGGAGCCACGGGTAGGGGATGAGGATGGTACGAGGCCAACCAAAAATGAGAGACCAGGCATGAGACGTCATTTTGATGATCTGGGTGCAGGTCCGTCACATGCTCCTTTGGCGGGGGACGGGGGAGAGTTCAAGGATTTTCACCGCCGATTAGAGGTGGTACTACAAGGAATGCCCGAGGGCATGTGGACACAGATCCAGGACAAGGCAGTCTTGGAGAAGTGTGTGGCCCTTTCGGTAGAGTCGCAGACCTTGATCTGCAGAGAAGCTATAGCAGGGGTGATGATGACTGGGTGGTTTCCCCCAGTGCCCGAGGGACCCTTAGCTGGTGGGGTACCTCCTCCAGAGAGAGGACTAGGTGGTGGAGCTCTAGAGGTGCCATGAGGCCTCTATATATGTATTTTTGTATTTATATAGGCTTGCGAGCCCATTTTGTATAGGGTGTTGTGGCACTTATTTTGTACTTATAGGGGTGAGGTGGTTCACCTACCTACGGATATTTTACATGTTGTACTATTTTTTGTAAACATTGATGGCACATTTGATTGATATATATATATATATATATATATATGGATATACATTTTGGGATCTTTTTGATGTGCACATGTGTTGATATTTTTTTTATGTTGGTTATGATGTCTCATTTATATGTTGTGATATACTTTTGATAGGTTGTGTATGTGTAATGGTAACTTGATGTGATAAATGCCAATCGAACACTAGTTTAGTCATATTATCTGCTATTTGATTGCATTGTCTTGGAATATGTGTAAATGTGATTGAATCAAAAGGTCGAGATAAAATTCTAACTTGCAGGTACTTGCAGAAGAGGCACAGATCACAGACACGGTACACATTGTTGAGATGAAGGACCACGAGCTGGGAGAGGAGACGGATATGCCAGTGACTGGCCTTGGCAAGGAGGCCAATGAAGGTTGTGTATTCTTCTTGGTTGTTGGTGGTTGAGCCTAAACATATGCCGTTGGAATGGAGCAGTGCATGTGAGGGGGTATAGAGGGCCCAAGCGGCCAAAGAAAGATTCTGTGTCCAACGGCTACCTCCGTCGGTGTAATTGATGTGGTAGGCCGATGGAGGAAGCATCTATCAATAACACAAATTATATATTAGATGCAAGGCATGGAGCAAAAAGAAGATTAAAAGCTCTAAAAAAGTGTACAAAAATAAAAATCCCAGTGTAGAATGGCTACGCTCAGGAGTAAAATTTCTTTAAGTACAACCCATTGATGTGTTATTTGAGAGGGTGGCCTTCAAGAGAGGCTAGGATGTATGCACCTTTAGTGAGGCAATGTTGGATGATGTAAGGTCCATGCCATAATGACTCAAATTTTCCATGGTCGAGGGTATCGTGAGTGATATCGTAAGCAAGGATGAGGTCACCTTCATTGAATGATCGAAGGTTGACATGGCAATCAAAGGTGACTCTAAGTTCAACAAAGGTTGCTCCACTGGAGAAGTGTCAGGTAATAGCTCAATAGCAGTGCATAAGGTGGGTATTTCGAACTCGATGGGGAGAGTGGCCTCGACCCCATGGACAAGATGAAATCGGGTAAACCCAGTGGTGGTTTTAACTGTCGTGTGATAAGCCCATAGTGCGGAAAACAACATATGATGCCAATTGGTCTTATGTTTGTTAACTTTGCGATGTAACATGGCTTTGAGGACCTTATTGACCGCCTTTACCTGTCCATTGGATTGAGGTTAGTTTGGGAAGGAGAACTCGTAGGAGAAGCCTAATCGGGAGGCAAGTTCGAAGAAAATCTCATTCTCGAAGTGTTTCCCGTGATCAGAGACTAACTATAGTGGGACTCCAAAGTGGGATATGGAGTGGTTAAAGAAAAATGCATTGTAGTGTTAGCGGTGTTGTTGAAGGTAGGCATGGCTTCAGCCCACTTGGTGAAATAATTGACTACCACAATGATGTATTTGTGTCCATTTCTAGATGGAGGGTTGCAAGTCTTGAAGTCTATGCCCCATTTGCAAAAGGGGTCGGCAGTAATGACTGGGTGTAGAAGAGAAGGTGGTGCTCATGATTTGTTGGCATATAGCTGACATTTATCACATCGCTTCACAGCGTGGATGAAATTGTGAAACAATGTGGGCCAAAAGTAGCATGCTTGAATGATTTTCTAGGTAGTGGACATCCTTGGGAGGTGGCCACTGCAGTTGTCATTGTGGCAGTCATTCAAGATTCTATCGGCTTTGTCGATAGTCAAACATCGACGAAGTATGGTGTCTACCCCTCGTCGATATAATACATCACTCATGAGGAGGTAGCGAGGGTCCTGGTGTAGAATACGTTGACAATCGTCTGGAAAGGTGATTTCCAAAATTCTGTATTCGAAGGTAGGTGAGGAGATCGTCGTACGAGGGATCATCCGAAGGGATGTAAAAGAGATGTTCGTCAGGGAAGTATGTATTGACGGGAGAATTGGTAGTATCTAAGGGAAATGTCGTGATGATTTAGGCAAGGAAGAGGGCTTTCTTTCTCTTGGGTGTTGAAAATTCAAGGTTGTACTCCTGAAGGATAACAATCCATCGGGAAAATTTTCCATTCATTTGTCAACGAATGAGCAACTATTGCATTGGGTTGGAATCTGCTACGACTCTAGTAGTTCGAAGCACAATGTAATGGCACAACTTCTAGACTACGAGGACAACTGCAAGGGTGAGTTTCTCTTCGTGATTGTACTTAAAGGGTGGCCTTGAAAGATTTTTACTAATATAGTAAATGACATGCTCATGGTCATCATCCCCTAATTGGACGAAAAATCCTGCTACTGAGACGGTGAGGCCGATAAGTAGA
This sequence comes from Picea mariana, assembly GCA_032191745.1. Taxonomy (NCBI): domain Eukaryota; kingdom Viridiplantae; phylum Streptophyta; class Pinopsida; order Pinales; family Pinaceae; genus Picea; species Picea mariana. The sequence goes on along the minus strand of JASDQU010294152.1, from coordinate 3,426 downwards.
CGATATAGTCATGGTCATAGTCGGGTAGACTAATCAAAGGGGTATTGGAGAGTGCCACTTTGAGATCATCGAAAGAAGATTGGGAATGTTCATCTCATTAGAATGGGATATCATGATGTAAAAGGTGAAGGAAACCGTGTGCACGGGTGGCATAATCGGGGACAAAGTGACGTAAAAAGTTAGATTTTCCTTGTAAGCTTTGAAGCTAGCGTAAATTTCGAGGAGGGGGGGATTTTTGTGATGGCTTGGACCTTGAGGGGATCCACTGTGATGTCATGTTGGGAGATGATGAACCCAAGGAGGCGTTCGGTGGTGATGCAGAATATGCACTTGAGAGGGTTCAAGAAGATATTGTACTGACGACACCTGTAAAAGACAATGCATAAGTCATCGAGATGTTGAGTGCATTTCTTGGATCGAGCAGTGAGATAGTCCAAGTAGGTGAGGATGATTTGAGACAAATCATGAAAAATGTATGTCATGGAATGTTGAAAAGTGGCACCAGCGTTCTTGAGGCCAAAAGGAATGACACAATATGAAAAATTTCCCCAGGGGGTAGTGAATGCGGTTTTATATTGGTCGGTTGGGTGAATCTGAATTTGGTTGTAGCCAGAGAAACTATCCATGAAGGACAAAGCCTTGTGACCAGCACAATCATCGATTATTTGGTCGATAAAGGGAGTTGGAAAGTTGTCTTTGGGACATGTGTGATTGAGATCGCGAAAGTTTGTACAAACATGGATAGTGCCCTGTTTTTTGTTAACAGGGACGGGGTTGGAGACCCATGCCATATATTCGATGGGGTATATGAACCCTGTAGCACGTAATTTGTCAATCTCGGCTTTGATGGATGTCACTTTGGAAGGGTGTAATGGACACTTCTTTTTTCATACGAGTGTGATATCAGGTCATGTGTCTATACGATGCTCGACAATAGAGGGATCAAGGTTGGGCATATCTATGTATGACCAGGCAAAAATGTCCCGGTATTCCTAGAAGAGAGATTTGTAAGCTATGAGTTCTTCAGAAGAGAATGTGTCACCTATGGTGATTTCCTCTATGATTCCAGGTTTGATGGAAATATCACTTTTGACGATGGGGGAAATGCTGGCCATGTTGCCTTCTTCGAAAGCATCGGGGGTAGGGATAGGGTTATTGAACCAATATATATGCCCTAAGGGGAATAAAATCTTTGGTTTCAATTGCATACATGGGTTTTTGTTTGCGAGGCGTAAAGGCTTCCTGTGAAAGAAAGAGTGCTCTGTGATGGAGCGGATCCCATGAGCAATCAGGGGTAGTTAATTCCTCGAGGATGTCTTTGTCACAGTGGAACTGTTAAGAATATAAGGGATCCAGGGGAGTAACATTGGTGAATGTCATCATGCATTTGGCTTCTAGTGAAAAATAAGTAGGGGGAATGATGCAAGGGGGTTGCGATGGCTCGCTCGACATAAACCAAATGTCAAGATATTGTGGGTTGAAAATGGTAGTCAGGCATAAGATTTCTGTGGGGAAATGGATTGGAGAATTGGGGGGATTTTTGGGAAAATCCTCCTCTAGGCTATCTATGAGCCATGGAGGAGTGGGGAAGTGCCTCAGGTTCGAGAGAGAAGATATAAACCCTATCTAGATAGGGAACAGGGGGGACGACTGATGTCACTGAAGGTGTGGTGATGGGAGGATTGGGAATAGGGGTCAATTGACGATCTTTATATTCAATAATCGTAGGACACTGGTAGGTGAAGTGATCTAGTGATTTTCAAAGAGAGAAAAGACATCTCATTTGTTCGTTGATTGAGGTTGTGACATAGTGGATGTCAGTGACATGTGGTTGAGATGACGCGAATGGAGGGGGTTCTTGTTGAAAGATCTGGAAAACTATCGTTAGTGTCTGCCGAAATTGAGGTAACGTTGGAAAATGGTGGGTGTAATGGCCATACTTGAAACAGATGGCACGTGCAAATTTGGTTCGCATCCCTTTTTTACATGTATTAGGGGATGCAATGGTAGTGTTGAAAGTAGTCACAAGTGGTGTCATTTCCAGAGGGAGTTGAAGTAAATCACGTAGCTCGAGAAGAGACGGCCATTTATTGGTGGGGTGTCCTTCTTTCTCGCATAGTGCACAAGGAGGTTAAACTCGTGGGGGAAGTGGAGTGATGGGATCTTTCTTCTTTCATCTACCCCCGATTGTAGCAGTGGTGCTAGTGAGTGGGGGTGAGGGTGGTGCGGTTGGAGTAAGTATTGGAATTTGCATCAGGATTCCTTATTTTTGGGGAGGGAGGGATGGTTGAGGGACCATCGCAGGTGGATGTAGATACCATACTGGAATTTCCAACACCATATTGGTAAGGGTAAGAGTTGCGGCTACCTGGAAAGATTGTACACCCAGTGGGGTGTAAAAGAAGGGGATTTGAGTTATGGCCTGGGGGACTGTCTCCCAAACCGGGATGTGGCCCTGGGGAAGGGTGAAATCGGGAATAGGGGGAGCTGAAGAGTTCTCAAGGGATGCCTGAGGAGGGGGCTCTATGACGAGTGGGACGTCAGATAGTAAGGAAGCTTTTGTGGGAGGAAGGGTATCTCCTGTTTTTGTTCCATTGGATGAGATGACACATACTTGTGCTGAGGGATGTATGAGTGGTGGTGGTCCATGGTATTTCCCTAGTAAGGATGGGTCTTTGAAAATTCAGGGATGCATATCAATGAGTGGGTAGGCATTGAGATTAGTGTGAACAAAGGGTAGGATGTTATCAATGTTGGAGGAAGGGTTGGACTCATAATGTGATACTTGGTCGACAGTGAAGATCTTCCCATTATGGGGGAAAATCATTGTGTGAAACACAGAACAAGCCACAACCTTCATTGCGTACATGCAGCTACGTCCGAACAAGATGTTGTAATCGACCGGAGCGTCAATAAATTCAATATCAATGAGGATTGTCTTTCCCCCGAGTTCAACGGGGACATTTTGAAAGATCCCTTTAGGAGAGGATGGGCCCCCATCATAAGCTCTAAGGGTGATGGTGGATGGTATAAGCTTGGGGGAGCTAAGTTTTTGCCATACAGTTTTGGACATGATGCATGTAGATGCACCTTCATCAATGATGCAGTGATGCACTGTGATGTTTCGGATTTTAACTGGTATCTGGAAAGATACCAGAATGGGGAGACAGGGTTCCCCACTATCAAGATCGAAGGTTATGAGTCATGTGTTAGTAGGGTCGACTTTGTTGGGTGTGTGTTATATTCTTTGCATGTGTGTGTGTGTGGGTGCGTCAGATACGACAACTGCGTCTGACAATCCCTTCACCTAGGGCTCTGCTGTGTGCACCGGGCGCTTTCCTAGGGGGGTCCCAGGGGGGGCAGGTATGGCCCCCCCTGCTTACATGCAGCGTTCGGCACCAGGCAGTAGCCCGGGGTCGAGGGGTT
>JASDQU010294151.1:0-14390 GCA_032191745.1 Picea mariana | reverse complement strand
AGTTCCAACTATTGTTCCACCTAAAAAGTGTCGCAAGGTAATATCTCATACTACAAAATTCAACTTCTTCACAATCTGTTCAAAAGAAGAACATAAGGACATTGTAACCACTACAGCCTCACCCCCTGCACCTTCTATCCAATAGAAGCAGGTCGACAAGGTTGTAGCAAAGCACAAAGATTCCTTCTGCACACCTTCCTCTCATGCAACTCGACTTGTTGAAGAACCTCAGCTTCAACAGGTTCATGACAAACTTCCCCATACTAAGTAGCGTGACATCTCCAACAATACAAGCAGCTCACCAAGACGCAGATCTAGCAAACCTTTTTCTCTCTCCCCCGGGAACTCAACGCAATGTAGAACATTGATTTCTAAGGAGGGAGGATTGATCTGGGTGGATATCGGTGGCCACCCACCTTTTTCGACTGGCTCAAAACAGTTTTCTAGCAATTTTGGCAATTTACTATTTTTAGCAGGTTTTAACTTCCAGGGCCATTTTGAGGGCCTAAATGAGGGTTTTTCGAGATCAAGGTTTTCAATAATATTCGAATGCATGATTGAGCCCCCAAAATGAATCTCCTCAACGATACCTGTCCAACGAGCTATCATATGCCTAAAACAAAGATCTTATGCAAAAGTTATGACCTCGAGAAGTTGATGTACTAACTTACCCAAACGGGGCCCACATGACTTTTGGCACTTCATCTCCTAGGGTTAGGTTTTTGGATGTATAGGGTTTTTGACATTCCGGTTTATTGTAAAAAGGCCTTCAAAGCCTCATTGTAATCATTTTCTTGCAAATGAGAGTAGCCATCACATCTCTTCTCAAAGATAAGCTGCCACCATTCTAACGAGTCTTTCACTCTGTATTTTTACAGTCTCTATACATTTCTTTCATTAATAGAAATCATGTATTACTGTATCTCTGTGTTTATGGTTGCATCTCTGATATATTTATGTTATATTATTGGATATATGCGATATCTCTGTACATTTCTTTATTATATCTTTGCTCTCATTTCGTGCCAAAAATAATCCGGATCATCACTATATTCCATTTTTTCAAACAAGAACATATAACACAACATAAATATACGATTAACAGAGAACTTATCTACACATAAAATATTCACCAACTGGTTGCAGATATTGGATGTTCCACCCAACCTTAACCTTTATTGCACATTCACTCTCTACAATAGGATACCCCTGCGTTGAGGCTATGAATCCACAAGGACGGGTTCCTAGGATGACTCTAAAACACACACATCAATCAACTATCAATCTCTCACAATTTGGTCAACCACACAATGAATCCCATATTACCAGCTCTATTTCTCCCTTAGCTTGAAAAACCCAAATAAATGAACCCCCTTTTGTGCAATGTGTTCCCTCAGGTTGTTTTACTTCCTTCCCAAGCTCCAATGTAATTGGTCAGGGAATCCCAATGTTAGAAGCTCCAAGTATTCTTCGTTGTGGAGTGTTCTTTCACAATTGCTATCATCTCATGTACACATGCATTAATTTCTTGTTGGAATAACTAATAGTTCCCTACAACCAACTAGCAACGACTCTCTACCTCCAAAATTTCATTCCCATACCAAAAAGAAGAACAAGAGTGAGAAATAATGAATGAGGAACGAATGTAAAATGAGTGAGAAACCCCCAAGAACCAAATCATGGTTTATATATTTACATGCAATAATGCACCATGTGACTTCCCCAAGAAGCTCACATAACCATTGTTCCGAACTAATTCCAAGATGGGTGAATAAAATATATTAAATTGGCTTAGCCCCTTTTAACTCCTCTTTCATGGAATCATAGCTCCCTATGACTATGTCCTTATTCATCTTGCAGCCAACAATGCATTTTTATTATTAATATTCAAAGTATAACATTGCTAAGCTTTCCTCCCTTTCAACTTTATAGACACTCCAGCCTTCCATCAAATAAACAAAATTGCATTATTAACTCGGGGACCACATTAACTTACCAATATACTTTGGAGTTAATTATAGATCCAATGAGCTCACTAGAACAACCATGGCCTCCTTTGGAGGATCTTCACAAGTGTACAAAACCCCTATTATAATTTGAGCAATGTCAGCTACCTTGGCCTCTTCCAAAGCTCCTTCGGACTCTACAGTCCCATTATATTTTGGAACTTACTCACTAATGGTCAAAGACTTTGATTTAGAGTTCAGAAAGGAGTACCATCTCCCTAAATTCCACCCTGTGATCAATAAGCATAAGACTCAGACTCTGTCATCGAGATGTATGTATTTACCATGGACAAAGTATACCACCCAATCAATGAATCTGGCCACTGAGACGTGGACGCTCCTGAATTCAGTGGAATGTGAAGAGGGTACTAAATTCAGTGGAATGTGGAGTGTAATGATACAAGAGATTTTTAATGCAGATCAAACTTCCCTCCCCGCCACACCCATTGTGAATTTCGATTGACTGAACTAGGATTTCATTTAGTCACCCATACCCTGTTCTCGTGTTTGGCACCAGCATTTCTCTTTATGATTTTTGAAACCATCAGAACCAACAACGAGGTTACCTTATTTTCGGTTCCTTCCATGATGGAGTTTAAGCCTGATTTCGGAGTTATGTGAAATTCGTCATCCAGGTAACTCGTTGGTTAATAACTCCTTCAATCTCCAATAGTCAATACTGTGACTTCGATATTAAGATCCAACTATGTCCCTTTCCTATTGATAATGAAGGCTGATGGGTTTTCATAGTAATTGTTTAATTTTCTACATGTTTTGCAGGATTTTCGATCGAATCGTTTTTCGAGATTATCCCCGAGAAATGCCTTGAGGTGTAGGATTGCACTTATCGTCCATATCCTCTGAACTACCAACTAATAACTTTTACTCGTTTCCCTGGTAACTCACAAAATCGATTTTCAGACTCTATTGTTTATTTGACAAGAGAGTGCCAGAGAGTCCCAATCGAAGAATGGGTATGACAGTTTCTTATTTTTTGAATAGTCAGTCGACCTCTCTAATTTTCTGAGTCTTGCAATACAGTTTGGGCAATGGCTCATACATATCCATTGTGTATCTATTCAATAGGATCTTGGGGTGAGCTTGTTATCACACGCGAGAGGAAAAACGTAGGGTGAGGGCATAGAAAAGATTTTTTTTGCAATCACCGAAGGTAAGCTCGAAGGCGTTGGAATATATATTTCCTATTTATCTAATATGCTTGTTAATGTATTTAGAGGTAGAGCTAATTTCTACATGAGTTGTGTGATCCTATTCTTAAGAGGTTGTTAGAGAGTTGTATTTTGAGATCCTAGTTTGGTGTGTGGTTGAAATATTCTCTCAACCTCTCCATTTATATTTGGAATAAGTTAGATCTAATAACAACCACTCCATTTATATTTGGAATAAGTTAGATCTAATAACAACCAATGAACTCAATATAATGAGTCACAAACATTTGTACATTAATTCATTAATTCAATAGAATTGTGTATACAATACTCTACTCTCCCATTTTATCATGGTATCAGAGCATCGGGAATGAGTGTGACTCCCTCACTGGAGTGCCCAGACACATGTGGAGAGTAGAGTAATTGTTTAGTGTAAAAATTTCGGTGTTCTTGTGTTTGGGTCCTTGTGTGTGTTCATTGTCCAAAGAAGATTGTTGCCCGCGTGTTGCCAAAGATAGCACTGCAGTTGAGGAAGGCCATCATTGAAGAAACGTTTTCACTTGAGCTTATTGCTATCTTAGGCCTACCAATTTGGTAAATTTGCACTTTCTTCTCCCAATCCATGTAGTCATGGTGACATGAAAAGGAATTAGTCGGCCTCAGCGTCCTGTGTAGGTTGCATTTGAAAGAGCCAGGATGTGTGGCCGGAGCTTCAAAACGACTGTCTCACGGAATAATACACATCATGTTAATTGTTAGTATTCGACGGGCAACAAAATGCAATGGTTGTATTTGTTCACAGAGGCGGAGATTCCAAATGAAGATCCTATAAAAGAAGAGCCTACAGAAGTTGTACAGGAGTTGTACCATAAAATTATTGACTCAGTGAAGGCTAAAGCTATGCCTCCAAAAGTTTGGTGGGATTCATTACTGAAAAACTGTAAGAACAAAGAGGACGAACATCTGTGGATTTGCTTATTTTTACTGCGCAAATTAGGGTTTCGATGCATTCATGCTACGCTATCAGAGAATGGATAAAGGATTAGCTTCTCCAACTATTGGATACAAACGTTGCAACGTATGCCAACAATAATGGAAGGACCCCAACTTCAAGGATATGGTATGTTGTACAGAAAAAGTTTATTCATTGGACTTGACATCCAAGAAAAATCTTACCTAAACTTTGTTGCAAGGCATGTGTTTTGGTTGCTAGTGAAGAAGTGTCGAGCGAAGAAGTGTCAAAGTGTCACTTTATAAAGGAGGTAAACCTTTGGTTATATTACTGAAGATCTCTTTGAATCCAGAATTATAAATGATTATAAATGTATTGAGTCTAGCTAACTCAATATAGTTTCATTGTTAGAATTAACTACTCTAACAAGAAACAGCAAATGTAGAATGCAAATTGGCCATGGAAACCAAAAATGAATGGTGAAGAACAGAGAAGACCAAAGACTTGGACACAAAAGAGAGATTTTTATTCCCATCATTATATTGTAGCTGAGATTGAATGATGAAAAGATGCAGGTAAAGTTGTGTCAAATAAAATAAACTCATGGCCATATTATAATGTGAGTCACACATGTAATTGAAAGAAAGTCTATGATATTTTGATGTAATGGTCCTAGAGAATACTTGAGTTATGTAACTAGCTATTGTATACTCCCATAATGTGAAAAGATTGCAGTGATCTAAAAACCACTATGTAAAGCATGGTTACACGTAATCCAAGTAAACCTAGTTCATGGTTGAGGGTAATCTGAGAAAAACCAGAGCATGGTTATAGTAATCCAAGAAAACCTAGTGCATGGTTGAGGGTAATCTGAGAAAACCCAGAGCATGGTTATGGGTAAGCCCCAAAAAAACCCAAGTTGATGATGATGTGATGAAGGGGGAGCTATCAAGAAGAATGTTTGAATGAACCATGTAGCTGAAAGTGATTCCTAGAGAACTGGTGGTTACAACAGTTGATGAACCATGTATTACGGTAGATGGATTTCTTTTTATGTGGACGACAATAATCAGATGCAGTTATAAGAGGAAGCAGATGAAGACATGACCACATAGATATTTAGATAAGTAGTCATTAAGGGAGAGTTTTCGAATATATAATTCCTACTTATCTAATATGTTTGCTAATGTATTGAGAGGTAGAGATAATCTCTACGTGAGTTGTGTGATCCTATTCTTAAGATATTGTTAGAGAGTTGGATTTGTGAGATCCTAGTTTGGTGTGTGGTTGAGATATTCTCTGAACCTCTCCATTTATATTTGGAATAAGTTAGATCTAATAACAACTGGTGAGCTCAATATAATGAGTCACAAACCTTTGTACATTAATTCATTAATTCAATAGAATTGTGTATACAATACTCTACTCTCCCATTTTATCACCCTGATAGAATGCTTGCTTGGATGGAATGAATCCCATGGAACTTTCATTGGTCTGAAAAAAAATGCCAATAATTATGATATTGTGAAGACTTTCCATAATAATTCATGTGTCTGGAGTTAGTTTTGGCAGATTGGAGGCCCCCAAGTTAATGAAAGAAAGGGATATTGGCTTCTCGACTTAGATTTATTGTTTTTTTCCACACTTTTCTTGTTATTTATTGTTACAGAAACAATATTCTTATTACTCCCAATATTTATCCCTTTGGATTCTTGAAAAAAATGTCTATTGTGTTAAATCTAAGAGGATGACCTTTTGATGTCACATTTAGGTTTGTGGCAACTTGGATTATGTGGTTGATAATTCGACACACTCTTGCAAGAGGTTATTGGGATTCATTTTTGTGATACCCAACTCAAACTTCTCAAATTGTGATGTAGATCTAGGTGATCCATCCAAGACCTCATATTCACATTAGTGTCTTATATGTTCATTTGTTCTTTCCCTATTAAGGGTTTTGAACTTGAATTCACCTTTGGCATTCCTCTGTTGTTGCATAGTGTATTGGACAATGTGGAACTTAACTTTATATATTTTTCACTCTAATTTACTGGATTGTTTGGATGTTATCAACATCAACTAAACCATCAATGAGTTTCAAATGGAATCTTTATTGGACAAATGATGAAAAGTGGTGTGACTCTAGTTGTGCTTTTGTTCTTCTTGTGGTTTTTTATTTCTATTCAAGAACAATGGGGTCAAACAAACTTACACAAAAATGGAGCAATAGCTCTTGCAACAAACAGGTATGAAACAAGTATATCTACAAGTATTTGTGCTCAAAATTTCCACGATGAGAGAACACGATGAATGTAAGCTCTTTTTTTCTTAAATTATTTAATATTCTTCCATAAAGTCCATTTTTGAAACAACAATTTGTGACCCTAACATATTTTCATTATGATTATCAATTATCATATTGTGTTGACAAGGATACCCGACATTTAAAATTATTGTTCTTTGAAATCGTGCTATGTGACATTCTAAATTCTAAGAGGAAACCTTGTATTTTGTTTTTTTTTCTAGGAAAGGAGTCATATACGATAATATGTGAGCTTGAATGCATGTTCACATTGAAGGAGAACTATGGGATCCTAGCAAAGGCCGATAGGTTGTGTACAAAAATAATGAAGGAGACACGATCATTGTCGTTAATGATCTGTTGAAGTCAATGTTACAATAAAAACTATTTTTGTTTTGTTTGATTATTGATTATTGATAATGTTTAATTATTATTTGGTATGAAGAATGATTTCCATTTTTCTACCTAAAGTGCTTATGTATTAAAATAGGGTGTTATGTAGCATTGTCCACAATTTTTTCGTTTATACTCGAGCAAAGGTTCAAAAAATGACTCCTCGAAAGCATGCTAAATGTCAAGGTTCAAATGAGAAACTAATAAACAAAAAAAAAACATCTAAGAATTGTATTTTTATTTAGAAAATTTAGATAGAAAATGACTCCTCAAAATAATGATCAATGTCAAGGATGTTTGGATCTTTGAAACCAATAAACAAATAAATGTCTAAGTAATCTCTTTTTGATATTTGGAAATTAGCTTTACCTCTAGCTAGTGTAGATGCTTGAAATAGCATGCATATATCTTCAAGTTTTTTTCTACTTGATTGATGATTTCCATGGAGTATGTGTTGGGTATGTGTTATATTCTTTGCATGTGTGTGTGTGGGCGCGTTAGATGGGACAATTGTGTCTGACGATCCGATTTTTGCTATTTTTAGAAGATTTTGCTATTTTTAGCGATTTTGTAAATTAATCTCGGATTAAGGGATTAGGGTTTTGGTATCTGCGGAATAACTAAAAACATTGTATATATATTGTATAGTGAATGGTGAAATTCGATATAATGAATATAAGAAAGATTTTTCTGATTGAGGGTTTCCGGTATAATATATCTGTGTACTATGTGAATGAGTCATTTGATTAAATTCTGTTTTGCTTAAGAATCTATATACATTGCTTTACTTCACAGGTTTAAAATTTTCACATGGTATCAGAGCTCATTTTTGGCTTTAGAGGGACGCCTTTGTTTTTGAGGGTTTGGCTCGGTCTTGATAGATCAAGTTTATCTTGGGTTTGTGATAAACCTGGGTTTAGTGGGAGCTTTTGCAATGGTGATTTGACTGCAGAAAGAGGAATGGCGAGTTCTTCTAGAATCGAGATAGAGAAGATCAATGGTAAAAACTTTGAGCTATGGAAGCTGAAAATGGAGGACCTTCTTGTAGACAAAGAATAATGGATCACTATGGATCCTAGTACACAGCCTACTAGTACACCGTCTACTAGCCCATAGGCTACTGGTACACAAACTACCTGTAATGTCCCCAAGGCCGAGCTCTGATGTAAAGCTTGCATTATGAATTGTAAGTATGTTTTATAAGCTGGTGAGCCAAGTTTATATAAGCTGGTAGGTTTATGTGATTATTAGGCTAGGGAGCCTAAGTGTTGAAGGCCAAGAGCCTGCTTCTGTATATGTAATCATGCAGAACATTAATAAAAATATAAACACCACTGTGTGTAGACCGACCACAATGAATGAGTGATGGGGGAATAAGCTTCCATAGAGTGGGAAAGGGATTAGGGGCTGGAAGGTGGGAAGAGGGGCTAAGTGTTGAGCCTAGGGGCTTAAGCCTTGGGAATGATATTTTAATATTATTCCAAAAGATATGTTCATTATATGTTTTAACCTAAGTCCTTTTGGAAGGACATGTGATTTCCAAATGGTGGGAGGAGTGCATGCAATTGAATGGGGGACAAGTGTCAACCCTGGTGCATGCAATAAAAGGATGAGACGAGCTGTGTTGGGGGGTTCCTCCTCCATTCGACCCTCAACTGTGAGAAGGTGAACTGGTCTGACCCCTGCAGAGAAACCCTCGTGCATCCTCTGAACCGAAAAGGCGTGTATCTATGTTTGTTCTGGGATAGCCGGTACATCCCCTGTCTGAACAGTTCAAACTTGTGTTGACCCCTGCGTGGATTGTTTGTCACGCATCCCCGAGAACTAGAGCGTGAGTCTATCCGGTGTTGCTGGATTGAGAAATAAGAAGTGACCTGCCATTGTTGAACCTATTGGAAATCCTGTGTCTATTTTCCCCATGGGTTGTTGTGACCACGTAGTGCTGGACTGCGTGTGGCTTGTTGGCCAGTTGTGCAACACTCTCTCTCCAGGTGAGAGAGGTGATTGAGGTTGGAAGAAGAGGTGGTTTGGCCTGTGAGAGAATCTCTCCAGGTGAGAGAGTGCACAGAGGAAGGAGAGAACTCCTAGAAGGAACCCTGTAGCTGCCACAGAGCTCTGAGACTTCTGATCTGGTCTGTTGTTGTAACCCAAGGCAAGGGAGGTTATCAACTGAGGGACTATCTAGGTGACAGAGAAGGTGTATACTCTTAGGGTGGAACAAACATGTGGGGAAGGAGAGTCTATGGACAGTGAACATGAGTGGTTCCTGAGAGAGAATCCCTTCCTTGTGGCTGTGTGTTTTCCCTGTAACCTCAGCCTAGACTAGGATTCCTTGCCTTGGGGTGGAGCTTAGTCCCAGCTCGGGGGTGACCCACTGCTGAGCTTGATGATCAGTGTGGTCTAAGGCTAGTATGATCGTGGAAGGCCTGGACGTGGTTGGTGGAATTACCATGACTTCAAAGATAAGTTCTAGATTATGCTTTAATCATGTTTGCATGCATGTTTTGCTTATGTTTATCATGTATTCTGCTATGTATATGAATTAATGTTAATGCCATGGATTATTTATGTTAGTAATAATTCTTATGCTTACTCTGAGCTTAAATTTGTTTCTTTTATTAAACACATGTTGTTTTTATAAGGCTTGTATGAGTTGTTTTCCACAAGGTAGCACTTGCCTGGCCCTGGAAGGGGGTGAAGAGCACTACAGTTTGGTAACAGAAAGATTGTTACAGCTAGTATCAGAAGTGATAAAGTTATGTAGAAAGGTGAGCTACAATTTGGTATCAGAGCGATTAAGCCTTGGCATAGAAAAGTGTGCTACAGTTTGGTATCAGAGCCAAGGTTTCAATGCTGAGCCTATATGGGCTAGTTGAGTGGTCTTTGGACCAGGGGTGTGAGGAGAAATTGTGTTTGGAGGATCAATTCTGGACCCTAAAATGATCCGGAGTGTCAAGGAGTTACTTGACCATGCCTACAAGCTCAGGAGGTATAGCGATGTTGTGAAACCGCAGCCGGTGTGGGCTATGGCCACAAAGAGACAGGACTCCACACTAGAAGTGTTGGAGCCTTAGGATCTGTTCAGGAGGGAAGGCGAACCCTCATGACCGTCGGATATGGAAAGTGTGTGCAGGGTTTAAAAACCCTTTGGAGTTGCACAAGAGCGTGGAAATCAAGATACGCGAACTCCCGAAAACCCGAAAACCTGAGAAGATCTACACCGTAGATCTGGGAGGAAGGCTCGACTGTTAGATCATGCGAAGTCGCGCTCGAGCTAGTCACGAAAACCTTTTAGATGTCGCAAATTCAGGAGATGGGAAGTGAGGGAGGTGAACACCTCCGAAACTTGAAACCCGAAATCCCAAAACGATCTACACCATAGATTGTAGGAAGGGAGTTGACCGTCCAATTCGGTGGAGGAGTAGACCGTAATTTTGAGATTTCGACAAATGGAAGTTCGAGATGTAGGGTGCATGAACTCCCAATGCCCGAGACCCAGAAATGTTGAAAAGATATGTGCCGTAGATCTGAGAGAAGACAAGTAAGACTAGTGGGACTCGATAACGTCATCGATGGTGACGTGGACCTCCGGAACATGCAATGTGCCACTGTGGTTAAGGGTGACAACTGTGCTGTGGGCCCAGAGAATAAAGTAAATCAGAATTTCAGAAATCAGGGGTTGGAAAGGAAAGTGAGTCTGGAAGTCTCAAGAACTGAAACCCCGAAACCCGAAGTCCCGAAGTCCTGAAGTCTTCGAAGATGGAAGAACTGTAGCAGATTTTAAGGGAAATAGATATGCTGTGGGCCCAGAGAGCAAGGAAACTGAATTTTCAGAATTTGGGAATTGAGGCGACAAAGAGTGGGAGTCGCTACATCGTGAATTTCTGGTCATGAAATCCTGAAAGGATCTGGACCATTAGATCCAACTCATCAAGGATCGTTGAATCTCGTACAAGAAACCGTGTATCGGATTTCGAGGATAGTAGTGACAAGAGGTTGGGAGTCACTGCATTGTGAACTCCCAGGTACTGAAAACCCGAAGTCACAAAAAGTACAGATCCGAGAAGAGCTCGAAAAGTCATGAAATTGAAACATTTTCTTAAATTTGATTGTTAAGAATGATGAAGGAATTGTCAAGAAATAAAGGTCTGACAAATTCTATTCGTCTGCGCATTTGTATTGCAGAAGGTTGATGAGTGCCAGAATGGATTTGAATTGCCACAAAGTGCAAAGAAAAGCAAGAGACACATAATGCTTCCAGTTTGGAAAAAAAATCTTAGAAGAGATAGCATAGAGATTTTGTAAGTAGAGTGTGCATATCAAGCGCAAGGAGTGCTTATAGAGGGAACTTGTTTTAAGTTCGAAAGATTCCAGGAGATGAGCGTAGTGGTTGCTAGATGGGCACTAGAAAGTCTTTCAGAAAACACAGAAGGGTCGAGTCCCTTTGAGACTGAGTTAGTTAAAATCTCAGAGAGAAATAGTGCAAGTTCGCATGCCGAGCACAAGTGTGTGGCAAGGCGAAGTTAAAATTTCATTAACCAAAGCTTGGGAAGGAAAACATCGTCGAAGCCTTTGAATTATTCAAGATCCTTCATGTTAGGGAGGAATTCAATTCCAAAAGAATTGATGCCAAGATATTTGGAAAGAAGTCATTGAGAATTTGAAAGAATGGTCAGAATTCTCCGTGGAGAACTCGTGAAATCACAGGGACCGTAAGATAGCCTGAAGTTGCAAGGTGGTTAGTGTATGGAGAAACTCACCACCCTAGGATTTAGAGTAAACATGGGTCATTGATCGTGGTTGGTTTTGAACCATTGGATCATTTCGTGAATTCGAGGATCATGAACTTGGAGTGTAGGCCAAATTCTTGGTCAGTCCAAGTCCCGAATCGCGAAAATTATTAACAAGGGTAGAATCAGACGAGACGGTGGAGCGCTTCCAAGAAGAAGTGTCGAAAACCTGTGAGCCGTCAGATCTAGCCAACTGCGAGGAGGATAACGCTAATATTCTTTCAGTACTCAAAAACTCAGGGGAGGTATTGAACCGTCGATCTCAAGGAGGATCGAACCGTTGATTCCTTTCATCGAGAAATTAGAAAATCCAAAGTTGGGAAAACAAAGGAATTTGTTCTCAAAAATCCTGAAATGCGAACTTCTGATTCATGAGAAGAGATCTAGACCATTGATTCATGGTGAGTGTCAGTTGTTGATCTAACGCACTTGAATTCTATGAAGACGAAAGTTGAAAAGGGAAGGGAATTGTTTTCTAATTCATGAACCGCGAAGTTTGGATTCATGAAAAAGGATCCACACCGGTGGATTACGAGGAACTTTGAGTCGTTATTTCTGACTCAAGTGGATTTTGGAAAACTAGAGATCAGAAGAAAAGAGGGGAAACAATTTTTCCAAACCCTGAAACGTGAATTGTCGATTCGCGAGGAATTGATTTGGACCGTCGAATCCAGAAAGATGTGGACCTTGATCTGAGGCAAATGGGGTTCAGGAGTTCAGACCTTGGGAGAAAGGGGGAGAGATAATCCTTGAAGTTCTCGAAGGGTAAATTCCCGTAGCATTCGTAAGTTGGGGCCCCATGTCATAGCTAGAGGTCACAATGGTGGAAGTTAAAGGAAGAGCTAGCACGTGCTAGACTCTTGTTTCTGATTTCTGGGATAGAGAGAGTCTAGGGTGACTCATATCGAAACACCTGGTATGTGAAATCCTGAAATGCCTTCTGGATAGGCACGTGGTCATAGCCAGTGGCTATGTGGGAGAAACTTGTGGCACAACTAGTTCTCGCATGAGATTTTTTGCACAAGTCCTATGGTTTTGTTTCGTGGAGGTTCTAGTAGGGACCCGAAGAGCTGCTATGGGTCAGAGAAATGAACACCCATTGACGGGGAGGTCAGCAGAACCTGCTGAGGTGGGGAAACTGAATCGAAAGTGCTTAGGGCAGGAATAATCATCCACAATGATTATAGTGGAGAGCATAAGAAGATTTAGGAATCCTGGAAGAATTGAATGCTTCTGGGATCCACAAGAAAAAGTGTTAAAGGGAGAAAGAAGTTGCTGCAATTTGTAGCAGCAAGTGTGTTTTGGCTCGTTGGGACAGCTAGAGGAAAGAATGCTTTCAAGTTGCAAGTGTTGTTGGTAATGTTGTTGCATAATGAAGGAAGCAACAGAGAGTTGAAGTGCTGGTTATACGATTGATAAAAGAAGCATGAAAGATTCTACTACTATCAGATATCCAGGTAGTATAATTTTTAATGGCAGTCATGCAGGTATGATTTTTTATCACTCTTTTTGCATAATTGTTGAAAGGAAATTATGGTAAGAATTTCCTCATCTAGAGATATGTTATTAAATCACTTGATTATATTATTTGAATGCATACCACCAGATGTGGTAAAGGCTATAGGCCTGTGTTAATTCAAATCCTTTTAGCTTCTGAATGCACACATCGACATAGTAGAATGTCATATTAATTTGGCTATGGGGTAATAACCAAATAATTAAAAGATAAGAACTTGTGACAAGAATGAATGCCAGAAAGCTAGTCATGTATGAGACCAAGACATAGTTGGATATGGAAAGGTATAGATATGGAAAGATTATGAGCCACACCAGGTACTAGAAGCTTCCTACTTTTAAATAAACTTGGGCTACAACCTTTTTGCTAACACTAATGAACACAACAAAATTGTATTCTTGGTGTAGTGTTCGAGTCGGAAAGGAAGGCATATAATTAATTGGAAAGATAATGGGAAGTGTATGGAGAATGTGGCAACACATTGGAAAAAATTCCAACCCATGGATGGTGAGATACATGACTGAGATAGAGAGAATTATGTAATTTAGTGCAAGGTGCAGTGAATAAGAATGCATTGAGAATCACACTCATGCATAATAAGTGATAGAATTACATACCAAGTGCAATGGTTGAATATGTTTGGTAAGTACATGCATATATATTATTGCATGGAAATAATTATGTTGATGGCTGAAATGTTGCTAACCCCTGAAATTGAGAACATTTCAGGAACTGTTAAACATGGCAATAGGAAAGTTACAAGCTAGGTAGTCATAGGAATGGAGACCACATAAAATTTTATGTTCAGAAAATTGAAATAATGAACTTACTGTTGTTAACTGTGGACATGCATATGCATAGAATGATGAGTCATTCTATTGGTCAAGTTGTTTGGTAATTGTGATTGAATTGCCAGGTGCATAAATTCTAAGATTATTGCATAAGATGTTGTACATATTGAATTATGATGTACAGAAAATATCGACAATTTGTTGGTACTATGCAAGATGAAGTCTTGTAGGAAACTTTTAGGTGGTTTTGTGCCTATGGAAAAATCACAGGGATGACTGCATTCATAATGTGTCAACAACCAAGATGAATAATGAAATAGGACGTCATGTTTTGGGAATAAAAGTTGAATTTCCTTTCAAATTAATTGGAATTCCTAAATGAATTCTTGTATGTTCTCTCATGATAACTACATGTGGTTGATGCAGATGAGATGATGTTGATAAAAGTTAAAATGTTGGCTACAAAGAGTA
>JASDQU010294150.1:0-14246 GCA_032191745.1 Picea mariana | reverse complement strand
CTCCCTGGTTTCTCTAGCACCAACTAGAAGGAAGCACCAACTTCGCGGTTTCTCTAGAACCAACTAGAAGGAAGCACCAACTCCCCGGTTTCTCTAGCACCAACTATAAGGAAGCTACAACTCCCTACATTCAAGCACCCACTTGAACCTCTGAGGACAACAGTCCTCCCTAGTGCCTCCCAACCACCCTGAAATATAAATTTTTCTATCTCTAAATTTATCACAATGATACAATATTTATCATTGGCTTACCATGCTTATCATTGTTCTGCTATGCTGCTATGTTATCTTGTATCAATGTCTCTCTGTCTACATCTTCTTAAAATTTTTGATCTTCTGTTTTTCTCTACTAGAGCACTTCAACCTTCCTTTAGTGTCTCACTATCTTTCTACACACATTCCTTGTGCTTTCTATGCTTCTGCCCTTTCCACTCTGTGCACCATGTGCTTTCGATGCACCATTCCTCTTCTCTGTATTTCAATTGCTGCACACTCCTCCTTCTACACTCTTGAATCCCCCTCAGCAATAGCAACTCCATCTCTTCTTTGTTCATCATACTTATAGTCTCTATGCACCTTGTGCATGATGTCTCACCATGCTCTCTCCATGTCAAGTTCTCTGCCTAATGATCATGGAAACTCTTCAGCTTCTCTGGTAGTTAAACCCATGCATCCATTCTCGTTGGGTGTTATGCTAAGATTCCTTAGCCTGTCTCGCAGTTGAAACTCTTCATCTTCTATATCAAAGTCGAGTTGATTCTCTCTGTTGCAGTTACAGGCTTCAACACTCTTCCATCTGTCAATCACTTCTAAGAATAGTCTTCCTTCCACCAGAAGATGCCTCGACCCTCTTCCTCTTCTCTGGTGATCACACTAAGCCCTGTTTCATCCCTCTGGCAGAAGCCATCAGTTGTTTCTAGCAGTTACACTCTAAAGTGAAACAATATCACTCTGTTCATACTTAAATTCACCTAGATTGTTGGATTGGATCCGTAGGGTCTTGCGTTTAATTCATCGTTTCGTATTTTGACATTTTGGGATTTCTATGGTTAAGGTTTCTTTACGCTTCACGTAATGATCCCTGAAACTCCAAAATTGAGCTTGGTTGCACTAGATCCTTCCTCCATATTCCGTCGATGTGACCAATTGATATGACCATAGGCTAAGCCAAAACTTGTTTCACATTTCAGCATTTTGACAATCTTGTTGTGAGGCATCTCGACTCTCCAAGTCATGATCTTCGAAACTCTGAAAAAAAGGAGCTTGCAGCTTCAATATTTTCTCTACAGCTCTTCGACGATGTGACCACCATCAATGACTGAGCGCTTATCCATAAAGCGCTTTCGCAATTCGGCATTTCGACATCCTTGATGCGAAGATTTCTTTACGCTCGATGCCTGATCCCTGAAACTCTGAAATGGAGCTTGCCACATTGAGTTCTCTTCTATAGTTCTTTGACGATGTGACAACTAGAATATGACCCCTCTCCAATCACACAAGCGCTTTGATCTCCATATCAATGGTCCTGAATCTGTGTTGATCGGACAACTATCCTCTGCCCTGGGACTTCAGCCTTCGGGACTTTGGGGGAGTGATGGAGTTAAAACTCTCGAAGCAAAAAATCTCAGAGTGAGGTAAGTATTGTGTCACTTGATGATGTGTCGTGACCTAAGTGGCTGTCATGTGTCACTCATAATTGGGATTTCTAGTGGCTTGAAATGCCAAATCAACTTGACACTTGTCGTTGTCGGATCATGCCACCTGTCATAGTCTTCCACTTGTATCTGTCAGCCCAGATCACTTCATGATTTTTCATATCATGATTTCGACATTTTTGATGTGAATGTTCTTCACTTCCAAGTCCCGGTCTGCAAAACTCCGAAATGGAATCAGATCATCTTTTCAGCTTTTCGTACTTCGCAACTTCGGGACTCCTTTGATGAGGAGTCTTGACACTTGACTCCTCCATCTCCCGGTATCCGAAACTTTGAAATGAAGTCGGATCAATGGTATAGATCAAACATTGATCTGATGACTAAGGTTATTTCATGATTTCGCGTATTGCGATTTCGAGAGGTTAGGGAACCCCGTTCCTTTGACTTTCCAGTCAGTGAAAGGATGATCTTTTACCACGTTTCCTTCTTGGATTGACAATCTAGTTTTTTCCTCGATCCAATGGTTGAGATTATATCACGAGTTCACATTTTGCGACTTCGGGACTCCTGTAGTAAGATTTCTTGACATCCCTAACTCCTGGTATCCGAAATCCCGGTATCTGAAACTGTCTCCTGCTTTCAGGATTTCAGCATTTCGCATTTCGTGATTTTGGCATTCTTGTCATGAGTTTCTTCCTTGAATCCTCCAATGCCTGGTCTAATCTTTCCATGAAATTATCCCTGCACTCCTGATCTTCCTTTCCTACCTATTTGCCAACAAATAAACAAGCACACTCTTGCACTCTTCGTGCACCTTTGCACTATCTCTTTTGAGCTTACGTTGTCCTTGTTTTTCCATCACTACATAGTCTAATCTTGCCATCAATGATAAGCACACCTGCCTGATAAACATGCCAACAACTATTGGGTGGAAATGGGCACCCCTTCCAGTAGTCGCTTCGCATTGTCTAATTCTGATATGTCTTTTCTTGGCCTTAATTGTTGAGTTAGAACGATGAATGATTTCTTGGTTTTTACACATCTATATATATATATATATATATATATGAACATCTCTTTGTGAAATGCCTATGTTATGTGTATTCTCCCATCTCCTTGGGAACTTACACTTCCCAATGAAGAGAATACTTTCCCTTGCCCCCTTGCCATGTGAATTTTCAGACCCAAGTCCCTAACCCGTTCAGGGTGAGAACTTAGGAAAATAGTGATAGGAAAACACCGAAAGGGAAATGTTTTCCTTGTCTAAAGGATGGAAGGACGAGATCCATCCAGAAGGATCGAAGGGTTTTCATGGTCATTGGATATGGGAAAGAGCATGGGAGTTAACCCCTCTACCCCTCGGATCTAGGAGTTATGAGTTTGCGTATCGAGAAGATTATGGGTTGGTGCGACCAAAACCTCTAAAACTCGAAGTTGTGAAGTAACATGGACCGTTGATCTATGGATCCTTCGGGACCCACCTCGACTGTTGTATTTGTGAGTTCAGAGTTTGTGTACAGGGACAGAATAGATCTCATTCATCTGATCTATGCACGGAGGACCATAGCCATGAGATCCAGAGGAAAATGCACGAGGTCTAACCCTTTGAAAGTTCATAGGAGAGTGGAATTTTGTGAAGTCCCAAAGTTTCGAAGTTAATCGGAACCGTCCATCGTCATAGGATAGGTGGCAACAGATCTAGGAGTTTAAGGATTTGGACCTTGGAATATTTGCAAGGAGTAGAGGTGAATGCCCAAGGAGCTGGGAGCCGCAACAATCCTAGCCATCTGTCGAGAAGGGACACATGGTGAGAGATCAACATTTCACTGACTCGCAACTCGGGAAGTCAGAGATAGGAGTCATGAGAACTCATGAAGTCCGAGTTCGCGATTTGATTGCAATCATTGATCAAAGGGAGGGCATGGACCATTGATTTTCCAAGGAGATATCGAGGATAGGGAGAAGGGAGGTGAGTGGCCCTCCAACTTCATGAAACGTGAAGTCTCGATTAGTGAAGAGTTGATCTAAGTCATTGGGTCGTGAGAGATTGTGGACTCTTGATCTAACATCGGGAGTTCAGATTTCGGCATTCTTTGCAAAGGAGACAGATTAATTTCCACCTTCACGATACGCAAAGTCCCGAAGCATTTGAGGGTTGGGCCCCAAGTCATAACGAGGGGTCACATGGATAGAGTTTAAGGAACGGAGCTAGCGCTGGGCTAGGCTCTTAGTTCAGGAGTTTGGGAGTTCGAGAGTCGGGTGAGTCAAGGTTGGCTCGTATGTGAATACTCGACGACATAAGTCATGAAGTGCCTTTTAGTTAGGCTTGTGGTCATGGGTAGTGGTCACGTGGAGGAGGCTTGTGCCTAGTGCTTGTTTGCACAGGAGAACAAAAACGAAAATTTAGAGGCTTTACACTATAGAATCTCTTTCATAAGAAAGGGTGTGTTACACTACCACTCTCTCGGGATCAACTTTGACACCTTCTCAAGAGACGATGTGACCCAAAAATTTTCCCTCCATAACACCGAAAATGGTCTTCTTAGGATTTAAAGATATGCCAAACTTACGACATCTAAGAAGAACATGCTTGAGGTGATCAAAATGACTACTTCGTTCTTTGGAAAATGTTGTGAGATCATCGAAGTAGACAACGATCATATTACCCAATAATACTTTGAAATCAATGGCCATGTCATGTTGAAAGGTATTCCTGGCATTAATCAAGCCAAAAGGCATCTTATTATATGCATATGTGCCCCAACGGGTAGTGAAGGTGGTTTTGTGACTATTAGAAGGCTTGAGGGATATTTGATTATAACATGAGAAACCATATGAAAGGGACATCATTTGAGCTCTGGAGACTTGTTGGAGGATCTCTTCCATAGGCAGGATGGGGTAGTTCTCTTTTAGGGACACCCTATTCAAATGTCGAAAGTTGACACACAAACGAATATCAACATTTTTCTTCCTAATGGGAACCAAATTAGATACCCATTGTGAGTAACCGACATGGTATGACCCCATATTCTTCCATCTTGTCTAATTCAGCCTCAATTGATCATTCTAAACTAGGTTTTTTTTTTCTTTGTCATTGCATGTAAGGTTTTGAATAAAGGATTATAGGTATGGCATGGACTATCTCCTCCATATCAAAAACCTTGAGATCTTCGTAGGGCCAAGAAAAAACATACTTAAACTCTATCAAGAGTTCAGTGAATTGAGCGATCTCAAAAGGAGAACACTCTGACCCTATATAAACCAGTTTTGGATGTTTCTCAGCTCCCAAGTTTATAGGGATGGTTTCTTTCACCTTCCTAACATATTCACTATCAATACTAGGTGCAGAGGTAGTGGCATCATTGGAATCAAACATGCATTCCAATACGGACAAACCAGAGAGAATTATATTTTTCTTCAATTGGATTATGTCCTCGATTTTCTCTTCCAACTCGTGGTTGATATGTAAATCTTTGAATTGCTCCTTGTTTTGAAGGAACCTACAGAATTTTTTGTCAGTATCAAAAACTTGCCAAGAGTCAATGTTATTAGGTAACGTAGGTATATGTAAAATTTGGACTTTTATATCTTTGACAGACCTTACAAAAACCGAAGTGAAGAAAGAACCAGCCAAGGCCAAAGTATCAACTATGTGGTTTGCAGCCCTAGGTACGGCTTGAATGTTGAAAGATAATAACTTCTCAATAAGTTCCTTAGCCCTTCAGTGGTATTGTTTAAGGCATGGGTTATGAACTTCATATTTATCTCTAATTTGATTCACAACCAATTCAGAATCCCCGATCACCAACAAATGGATAACTCCTATGTCTAAGGCCTTTTGGAGGCCTTGAACTAATGCTTCATATTTAGCCATATTATTAGTGTTCGGGAATTTTAATCGAAAAGAGAAAGGGATTTCATTTCCCTTGGGATCACACAAAAGGACCCCAGCCCTGGATCCATGCTTGGATTTAGCATCGTCAAAAGACAGTATACATACCCATATTCATGTCTTGAAAAGACACATGTTTTTTGTTGTAGGAAGCAGATACAACCTTCTCTCGGTATTTTGGTTCCCTCCTGATGACAACTTCAACACCTTTATGAGTAAAGGTGAAGTGGGTTTCTTCCATGAAGTAACAAACTTTTTTTACTTTGATGTACCACTCCCTCCCTAAAAGCATGCCATATGCTTCAGGTATGTCTGCTACAATCATGTTTATGATCATGCTCACATCCAGATCTTGGTTGAAACTAATGGATAAGTCCTTGATGTAATCATCAGTTTCTACAGTCCTTGAATCCAAAGATAGCATATATTTACATGGGCCCATGCATTCAATACCCAATCTCTTCATGACTTGAAGGGGCATGACATTGTGCCTCACTCCTGTGTCAGCGATGCAATTATGGAGCACAAAATTAGAAATCATAACTAAGACATAGAAAGGAGGAACCCCAGGGTCTAGATCAATAACATCATTTGCCTCCTTGGGTTGAGAAGAGGACTCTTTGGAAAGAGAAACTCTTTTTTCTATTTGTGGAGTAGGATGTGCTTGTAGAATACGTGAAAGGTTTTCAAACTAAGTAGGTGTTCTAAGAGCATATAATAACATCATGTGGGTGGGGACCTTCACTAGATATTCAATGACGTTGTAAGGTATCGATGTTGGGAAGTAGGGTGGTGGATTATTAGGAAAATTTACCTTGTTTGGAGTCCATGGAACCATGTTCCTTGGAGGGGAAGGTAATCTACCATTCATGGGAACTTTTCTTTTTTCATTGTCCTTAGGATCAATTTTGGTCCCTTCCACCCTTTGCAGAGTGGTTTTAGGGGCCTGACTCCTATTTTCTACAACAAATATTCTGAAGGTAAGAGGATCATCATCATAGGGAACATAGTCTTCCATGTTAACTTGGTCATTTTGGGAAGTGGAGGCAAGCTTGTTTTTCACTGGAGGTAAAGGGGATCTGTCGGTTTTAGAAAATTCCAAGTGATGTGTATATGAGTAACAATACTTGGGATCATGGAAGTATTAGAAAAAGTGGCACCAATCCACTTCAGCAGCATGTTTCCTAGGAGGAGGAGTATGAGGAAAAGGATGCCTTGGCCTCATAGGAGCAGTAAATTCCAAGTCATTTGCCTTTCGATTAAGGGAAAGTATTTGGTTGTTCATGTTCATTAACAACTTGAGCATTTCATAACTTTCCCTTTCTTCAATCCTCGAAGTTTGGGCAAGTGGGGTTTCATACCGAGGACCCTCGTTTCAAGGTACCTCATTCTTAGGCCTCTCATTAAAATGGGGTTGCGCTAAAGGTGAGAGAATCATACCAGATTCATCCATGTTTCTCTCAATTTCCAGGGTGTTAGCCTTGGTCGCATCTAAAGTTTGTATTGATTTATCTTTTAATATATACTTTAAATTTGGATTCATAACGACCATGTAGTAATGGAACAAATTGTTCCCATATGGTTGGGAAGCAGTTGGAATCCTATTCAAGGTTGAGGTAAAGCACTGGTTAAAGTTTCAAATTTTCTCCCCCTCATGGATGGAGATGGTTGTGAAATCCCTGAGTAGAGAAGCCACATCATCTGCCCCTTGGAAATGCTTCTTCAATTATTGGACCATAGTGTCCCAATCTGGGATACTATTATTGGGAAGCAAGTGATACCATATCATTGCTTCACCCTAAAAGGTTCTTACAAAAATTCTAATGATGGCATCATGAATTGTTATGTCCATGAGTGCTAATGCAGCATAGAAGTTGTGTATATGTTCCTGGGCATTCAATGTACCAGTGCCACTAAAATTGGGAAGCCTATTTTGGGAATTTGCAGGCATGTCATGAAGAGGTTGGGGCAACCTCAAAGGAGTCTCAGTTTTGCATGGCATTTCCATTGGAACAACTATGGGAGGAACAACAACAGATGTTGGGACAACGAGAGGAACAACCTGAGGGTTATTAACTATTGTTGGATTGACTAAATATTTCTTTAGTAGGGGAATTTGAAAAGGAGAAGAGGGAGAGGGTGACTCAGCTCGCACGGTAGGTGTAATGATTTTCTCTGGTTTTCCAGATGCATGTGTCTCGCTGCTTGTTTTCTTTCATGAAATTTGAATTCTTGTATTCCTGGGGGACATTGTTTCCCTAGTCTTAGGATTTTTCCACCCTGCCAACTTGCAAGGGGATCATATAAGTACTTTAAGTAAAATAGAGGTATCACACCAACAATCCTACTCTTCCTGACACGATGTTGATTAAACCAATTATAAACAAAGATTGTTTTCGTTCTTCTCAAAGTGAAAGGTAAAGTATGACAAATTTATAACTTCTCATGTGAGTTCAAGCAAGTAAAATCGAACACTGACAAGGTAAGAGGAAAGGAAAACTTGATGGTATTTATGACACCCATATGCAACAGAATTGAAAGGGAGCTGAACTATAACAAGTACCAAAGAAAATTCCAAAGGATCATTGAAAGACCTTGCCACAAAATTATGTCAACAAGTGGGAAAAGGACCCCAAAGAATTTGGGTCATGTTGGCACAGGGGCAGACCCGGGGTTCAATGCTACAACAACGCACCAACAAAACCCTAACTACCAACCCTTTCGGAAACACCTGCAAAGTAGATGAAGTATCACCCGAGGTAGAGGCAGGGGTGGTTGCATGACTCCAATGTCTGCAACCTTAGCTGGGACACATATATGTGAATGTAACACCCTAACAGAGCACTTAGAAGATATAGTTCAACAATATCTAGTATTAGTTTACAGCGTAGTTAAACCCTAATAATAAGTCATTGTGATATTCCCATAGATTCAATAGAGTCAAGCACTAAGCATACTAACATAGATCATATCTGGCATTCATTCACATTATTCAGCACTAAGATACCATATTAGATTCATTCATCATCTAAAAATGCACTAAGCATTTAATCATATAAACAAGAGAGAAACCATAAAGCACAAAGCATTCACAACATAGGATATATGTGGTTCACACCCACCCTGGGGCTACGCCCACCAACTCTTCATCTTCTTTATTATCTTCTTTCAATCTTTCTACATGCACAGAGCCTCACGATCAACTTCACAGAGGACAGGAGATCTCCACACTCTTCTTTAGATCCTCCTTCCCAAGCTAGGTTACAACACAAGGCCCTACATACAGTCTCTTACAATTACTTGCACTTAGCTATGCAAGTCTCACATGGTATGCACAAAGCACTTACAGCTATTACTTTCACTTAGCACAACTTAAAACTCTTTGATCACATAGATCGAAATCTCCTTCTACATCACCTAGATTTCTATTTATATATTACAAAATTGGGCCTAAAAATGGGTAAACCCATGGGTCGACATTCCCATAGTCATTACATAAGCCCAAAACCAAAAAATACCTAAAAAGGGGGCCGAGATCTCGCGATCTTCACTTCTTCTTGAGCTTCACCTTCGAAAGCCTATCAAAGTGCCAAAAATAGGTCAAACATGACCAAGAAACCTCAAAACTTGGTCAAGGGCCAACAGGCCCCCAACACTCACCTGTGATTCATCCTGAGTCACTCTGATTTGGGTAGCTTTGCTTCAAAATCCTTGAGCTTGGCTCGAGCTTCTTCAACTTGTTGTTGTGCCACGACCTCCTGTTCAATGAACTCTTGGATGATTGCTTCATTGACAGGTCCCTCTAGGCGATGTTCAGTTGCAGTGACGACTTGCTCCAGTTCTTCTCTTCGGCCTTCGATCTCTCCGAACAGTTGAAAATACTCATCTTGTATAGGTTGGAGTCTCTAATTTACTTCCATGAATCTGCTCTGAATGGTGTGCACCTATTGTTGAGCAGTGTGTTGCTCTTGGTATCACTTCATTCTTTCAACAGTTTATAGGGGCTTCAAATGCGTTTGTATTGTTTCTACTTGCTACTTCACCTCCTAGAGTTGTGACTCCAGTGCCTTCAGTTCTAGATTCTCAGTGAGTCTCTCATAAGTATGGGAACTGTGATCACTTAGTTTCTTACATTCCATGGCAAAGGCCTTTATTCTCTCAACTGTGCTCTGGGAAGTTTCTTCTCTTTGATTCCTCATATCCCGTGGAGTGTCGGGCACTATGCAGAGCTCTAAGTATGTTATTCTTTGTTGTAGCTATTGGATAACTTCTGTGAGCTTCTCTAGTTGATGCGCGACTTGGTATTATACCTTTGGCTCTAATCTTGTCACAAAGTGGAGTGCTCTATTGACTGCTTCTTTCACTTTGAGTTTCTCTACGAGCAACTATTATTTTTCTTATTGAATTTGTGATTTCTCCTCTTCAAACATTGTCTGGAGAGCAACCTTCTTCTGCTCTGCAACTTGGTGTTGTTCTAAAAGTACTTATTTCACTTGCTTCAAGTCCTGGGTGGCTTTTTCTATTTCTTCTTGTACACGATGAAGGTGAGCTTTGATCGCATCAGCTAGTCGGCAGAGTTGGGATAGCTCATCTCCCAACTCTAGTTCTCCCGATGGCAAGGGCGCAGTGGATACTACAGGGCTGTACTGAAGGGCTTGCTATACTCCTTGGAGTTTGACCTCGATTTTTTCGTACATCTCCTCCTGCTTGGCTTCTTGTTTCTACAATATTTCCTACAAGGCATCATTTACAACTACGATGATGAATTCAAAGTCATCGACAGTGAGAACAGTCTACATCTTTGTCAAGGTGGCTTTGGATTTCTTTCGGGAAGAGGGTTTCAGAGGAGAAACGTTCCTCTTCTTCAAGGGATCAGCCTCATCTCTAGGTGGTGTTACTTTCCTTTCTTATTCTCATATTCTTTTCCATCTATCTCTTCTACTTTGTCATCACCCCCTCGGCCAGGTGATACTGAAGCAGTATTTTCTGAGGAACTTCTTCAGTCTTCTTCCTTCTACTGGTTCCAGGTGTGTCATGTTCTTTGTGAGCATACTCCAGGCTGTCAAGTTTAGGGTCAGATATCTCTATAGGGTTAGTAGGGATAAGGAGGTCTACTGACTAGGCCTTAGTTATCTCCTCGAGGTCCTCCTTGGTGAGCTTGTAGTATGATTGAAGCTCCTCCTTATGATCGTTTTCTCATGCATTGATACAGATGAAGTGTCGATCTGTGTGGAACTTCATGAGGGTTAGAAACCACTGTAGGGTGTTCAGAATCATGTGAGGTTCAACTTCGATATCCCTCTTCAGTTGGAGATAATATGTGTGAAAGACTATGTTCGACTGCCACTGTTTTCCCATATCGCTCGAGTATCAGAGCGACCTTCCCAGATTATGTCCCCGATTATGTATCAGAGTCTGGGAAGGTCACACCTTTCAGCATCTCCCAAGAACTAAAAATGATGAGGATCAGGATCCAGCTAAAGTGGAACTTGTAGCCCTGATACTGTGCTTCACGGTAGTCTAATTCCAATTGATTAACGAGGTACTTCACCTAAATCATCTGTTGGCCTTCCATGCATTTCCCTGCGAGGTCAACAACAAATCATGTGACCTACGTGGGTCTATTCTTTCGCACAAGCTTTCCTACAATTAATTGTCATGCCAGGTGCACTGTGCCATTCTATATGGAAGCTGCTTGTAGCCTCGTGTCCCCTTCTCAACATCATCGTATGTATCCTTGATCTTCTGTGCTAATGTGCGATCTGTGTCTTTCCCTGGATAAAAGTCCTATGGGTTGGGTCCTTGCATACTCAATTTGATGATCCTATGGATCAACGATGGATTAGCGTTGGATCGACTATGATATGGTGGTCTAGCCATAAGTATCCACCATGGTAACATGAAAGTAGGATCTTTACACAGGCGTTAACTTCCCAGTTCCTTCCAAAGTGTGGGATTTTCATTACATTTAACAGAGTGGACTATGCGAGGTTCATCGTCCACGGTTGGGGGATTATATTCAAGTTATTCCCCTTCGTCTTGGTCAAGTATTTATACGGGGCGAGCATACTATGGTTCTTGCGGTCTCCTAAGTTGAATTCATTGAAATTCAATGTTGTGATCTTGTCCTGTTGTGCTCAAACTGCGTGTATCCCCTTCGGGAGGTACGCAGTAACCGTGGTGTACTCAAAATCTCTCAGCACACTATCACGACTCACCGTGCCATCCAGGGGCGGGATGTAGTCGGGTAATATGGTCAGGATTAGCTTCGCATTTGCTAGGTCATCTCTATGCTTGGTTCTCTTTTCTGTTGCGAATCAAGATGGTCTGGATCTGCAAGAGGTCGACGGAGAGGCTTGCACTCCTCTCGTCAATGATGCTTATACACCTGCAGATATTAATCTTTCAGACATTACTCTTTCAGTCATGAGGTCGATGAGTACCTCCTTCATAGAATCTTCAACTATGCTAAGTTCTTCAGAAATACATGCTCGTGGTTGAAGAGAAACTTGTGGTTTGAAGAGAAACTATTGAATGCAATGGGATGGATGGTGATAGCTTGATGATCACTTGCGCAAGATCAACTAGTCTGTGGGCTCAATAATCATGGTTGGCAAAAGTGTTCTCAGTGCAAGGATCGAAAGAATAAGTAGACAGCTAGGTAAAAGACCTCTCCAATGGGTGAGAAGCCTTCATTAATTTAGTTCTGTCCATTACGTCACAGCCCCAATGGTCTGATGGCGAGCTTTCTGACCATAAATGTCATTCTAACCATTCGGGAGTCGTTCTAATGGTTATATTGTTTCCAATGGCTATATTTCTTCACCATGGTGAAGTGCCATGTGGCACTATTCTGATATCCCGACGAAGTTCCAGTTTTGCAAATTCTCCTTCTGCAAATTTACCTCTGGAACCTTCTGTAACTTTTCGATCTTTTCTCTCTTCTTACTTAGTTTTCTAGCCTTCTTTCCAGTGATCTTCGTCTCAATATTCCTCTTTCCATTCAGATTCTTATCTCCTCTTGGCCTAACAACTCCACGCTATTGAGATTATTTCATAGGATTCAAGGGAAATACTTCTTTTCTCTCTGGGGTAAGTGGTCTACTCATCTGTGAGTCTGCTTGTGTTCTTCCAACTTTGATCAGGGGATCAAATTTTGCTCAAAAATTCAAAGTGCTCGGAATCACTTCAAATAGAACAAGAGTGTAGGCCTCATTGTTGCGAACCCAACACAACTCATTTGGGTTCAAACGGGCATTGAGAGTGAGAGATATCACATTCTGTTCAAAATGGAAAACAGGCAAAAAAGGGGTGTTGACTGTACAGTCTGTAAGGACGATGACGTGGCAAGTCGTATGGATGATGTGGTAGGCCATACGCTGATGTGGCAGACAGTTATTGGACAGTTTCCATGTGACATGGCTTGTTGTCAATGAATGGGATGGCGACACATGGCTCAATCAAAGGCTGCCACATGTCACCTATTTGTTGGTTAAAATCTTTTTACTCAGCAAGAGTCGACCCCGTGACCTCCGGAGCATGGTAAAGCTTTGGGAAAGGCCGCCCAACCAGCATGCCCACACATGTTCCTCGATATATATATGTATTGCATTATATTTAACATCGTTTACATGTATTTTTGGGCGTGGACCGAGTCGGGGCTAAGCCCCAGCCCGTGGCTATATGTTATATTGTATGCGACCGGAGCTACAACGGTTAGACCCACCGTAACTATGTTACAACCGTTTGAATAATGCGTGGTTTGGTATGCCATGTGACCAACATATATATGTGTGCGGGTTTAACATTACGGTTATCAAACGGTTTTAAAAACTTAATCCTTGTTGTATAGCGCACGGTCATGTGACGACCATGTGCCCACGGGCCTTGGTAGTTAGGGTCGACGCGTAACTATTCGACAGTTTGGACCGGTTGTGCGATTGCGCCTGGTGCCAAGTTTTTACGCTTTAAAGTGCGTGTGGGCTAGGTTGAGCCAAGAGAGGTGCGTTTTGTAGATGCAGAGACAACAAGCTTGAAGGGGAGACTTCTAGGAAGCCTATCTACTTCATTTTTTGGCAAAACGAGGTGCCGAAAAAGCCCAGCTAGGGGTTTTTGGACGTTCTGAAGCCATTGGAGCAGTCTATTTGGAATTTTGAGCATTGTAAAGAACATTTTTGAGAACTTTGAGAAAATAATACAAATGATCCATTGGAAGCTAGACCAGGAGATGTAGCCCAAGAGAGGGGTGAACTCCTTTATCATTTGTTGTGTTATGTGTTTTCTGTTCATTGATTATGTTGTTGTTTATATGCATCTTGAATGACTAATTTCTATTAAAGTTGTGTTGCAAAGTTGATCCATTTGCTTTTAACACATAAAATTAACTTGCAAATATTTTCAAGAATACAAGTCTTCTTCATTTTTAGATCAAGTTGGTATCAGAGAATAGGTTTGTGAAGACTTGATTATTTGCAAGTGTTTTGTTTTCTGATTCTCACAAGGTTGAAACTCACAAGAAGAGAAGGTCAACTTGTAGATCCAAGTTCTCATCCTTCAAGGAGAAAACATATACCATCACCGCAAGTTTCAAGGAGGCATTCACCAAGTATGGCTCATGAAGAGAGTCATGAACATGTTCCTGCAGAAGATGAAGATCTCAGAAAAGTTGTCATGGAAATGAGAGAGATTTTGAAGATCTT
>JASDQU010294144.1:2007-14246 GCA_032191745.1 Picea mariana | reverse complement strand
TGCAAATCATTTTCCCTCTTTCAAAAGGAAGCTATATTTTGTGATGTTTCCTAGGCTTCAATAATTAGCTGCATTACTTTCTTGATGTTCTTCTCTACAACGGCTCTGCACGATGTGAGGAAGCTGGAGGATACTTTTAACTTGGTTGCAAGGGTAACATGCATGATTTTTGCTAAAGGACTAGCAAACTTTGGGGTAGCAATGGAATCCTCCTCCAATTCCTTGACTCGATCGTTCAGTCTGGCATTCTCCACTTCAATTCCTCCAATGGAATCATCAAGAGCATCACTGGTTACGCGGTGAAATCGGGAGATTTCGGACGACCGCATTTTCCTAAAGTTAATCTCTGTATGAGATTTGTCTTTCTTATTTGTTACATCTCTCTTTTCAATGATTAAATTTTTAGATTGGTTGTCAAAAACAATGCTCTGGAATACAAAGGATTCATCTTCGTAAAAAATGTCAGTCTCAGCTATTTCTATTGTGGAACTATGGCGCATCGCGTCCACATACGGGTGAACTTTGTGCATGTGATCAATTTTAATTTCAAGCTGCATGTGCTCACTTTCAATTTTAGGCTCTTTCGCCTACTCTACAATGTTTTTTCTCTTCCTCGGCAGGGGAAGCTTGTGAGAACTATCAATTTTTGTGCAAGGAGGGTTCTTATCTCCTCCTCCGTTTGAAGATTTATGGGTTGCTTTCTTATTGGGGTAGGTCATTGAAGTGATGCTCCATGATGTCGTGCTCTTGGGAGTGTTGACCGGGGACTGGACACTCTTCTCACCAGATACTTTTCCCTATTGTTTGTACAATTCAGTCACGCTTTGCAATGTTTCTACCTCAAAATCATCAGAAGCAAGAGTGTTGTCGTGATTGTCTTTGTCTTCAGTCAGGCGTCTATGGATAAAAGAGTTGCTAAATCCAACTGATAGTAAATGTTCTCGAAAAATCCCATTAGGGTCGAACCCTTTTAGCCTTTCAACATATGTTAGGTTCAATTTCTTGAAATGGCCTATGAATTCGTCAATCTTGTTGACATTTCTGCACACAAAGTCTCCAACTTTCCAGGGCAGAGGAAGGAACTATTTTTTTCTCTTGTCATGGAAAAAATGCAACCAGTGGTTGTATTGCCTTGTTATTTTTGTAACAAACATCTTGTCTGTTATGTGGCATGGAAGGAAAGAAAGATTTTCCCTGGAGCCAAAGACCATTAGTACACTGTAATTTTCCTTTTGTTCAAGTGTCCCCTTCCTATCCAAAAACTAGTTTGCCTGGCCAGACATTCGAGGAGCATCCTTTCCTAACAATAAATCTTTGAAAATTGAGACAAAGTCATTAAAAACCTCATAAAAACAATGGGAGGCCTTGTGCCTCCACAAGGCCTGGTACTAGAATGTTACTGGGTCGAATTCATAGTTTATTTTCTTGGACAGAGATAGTTTTGGAAATAGACAACAATGCACTATTGCGAAAATCAAGTAGGATGACATATAAAATTTATTCGATTCTTTGAATCATGACAGCTGGGAATAGATTTCAATGGAAATTAGCTTCCCCAAATCGAAAATGAATGGTTCCTTTACTGTGAAGTACAAAATATAAATAACTATACGGGAAATGCTTGTCGTGGATTCCTGTCCCGTTATTCTTGTAAACAACCAAGCAATTTCCCGGAATGGATTTCTAAAGGAACTGACCTGCAAATTTGTGATATCTTCAGGAACTGTTGTCGGGTCTTCGAGGAACTTGGGTAAGAGGTCCAACTCATTATCATGTTTTTCTATAAACTGATTGCAGTCTTGTCCTCTGAAGGTCAATGTTGGCTCCGACAATCTTAACATATTGCAAAAGACATGAGGTGACAAAGAAACAAGAGAATGGTTGCGCAGTGGAATAATTTTGTGGCTTGAAATATATTTTTCGGTGCACCAAGAGACCACCTCCTCACAGTCAAAAACCTTAGGGACGCAGCCTGCACGAGCGATTCTAGAGGTCCAAATCACTTCGTTCTAGGTGGAACAAGATGAATATTAAGAGTATGTCGTGGACCACTAGAAGTTTTGGTCCTCATGTCCGAAGATATTCACTATATCTCCATAGAACTGTTGTCGAGCTGCTGCCATAAGTTTACAAGAATGTTTGTTTTCTCTAGACGATGTCTGAAATGAAGAGTTGGAAGGGATAATACAACCCTATGCAAATCTTGGTCCAAATGCGTGTGAATGGGAGATCTCCTCAAGACTTTCGCTCATTAATGACAATTTCGACGGCTGTTGCATGATGCGATGTTAGCATTAAAGACTAGTAATTGCATACATAGAAGTGCGAACATGGCGGATACGACAATGAGCAATTAAGGATTGGATATTTCCTAAACGGCCAACGCGATGACCCGTGTTTGAGATGAACAATCAAAAGGGATAATATAACTCTCTACAAATCTTGGTTTAATGCATATTAATGGGAGATCTCCTCGAGTGTTTCGCTCATTAATGACAATGTTGACGGTTCCTGCATGGTGAGTTGTTAGCATGGAAGTTTACTAATTGCATATTAAGAAAGAAGTACAAAGGTCGCGGGGATGGGAAAGAGCAATTAAGGAGTGTCTAATTATCAAAAGCGGTCGGGTAGGCTTCAAAATAGGCTTCCAAGGTACAACCGTTGGAGCTGAGGGCCTGAGGGTCAAATTGTATGTCTCAGAAATTTTTGAGTGCAAAACGCATAACATGACAGAGGGCATGATGAGACAGTCCAGAGGGAAATTTGTATATCGCAGATGTCCGGGTAATGTTTGCAGGACACGAAACAATGGAAGTGCAAACGTGAGCCCGCCTATCCAGGAACCCGCAATCGAAAAAGTGGCTCAAGTATGGAATAAAGAAACGGGTGGGCGGATTCATTTTCACTAATATATTGAAACTTGTAATATATATCCCATTGCATGGCAAGATATTTCTGCATGTCTCTGGGAAGAAGAGAAAATAAGAGAAGATAAATTAATTTAAATTCGAGGAGTCAAGCTTCATTTAAATTTCACTGTCTCGTCGACGCTTTTGCTTTTTAATGACGATCTGTATGATTGTTGCATGATGGACTATTAGCATTAACCTTGGTCGGGCACAGTAAACAATGACTAAGAATTGGAGATTTCGTGAACCTGCCAACTCGAGGAACCGCGAAAAAGATTCCATGAAATGGGTAAGTATGGAAAGCGGTCGGATGGGCTTCAGAATTAGGGTGACAATGGTTCCCCAGGAAACGTGACTTCCCGAGGGTCAAATTGTATGTCTCAGAACTTGAGTGCAAAATGTGTACCATGTAAGAGGGGATGATATGGGAGTCCGATGGTCAATTTGTATATGGTAGAGGTGTGGGAGATATCCTCGAGCGTTTCGCTCATTAATGGCATGTTTAAGGTTCATGCATGAGGAAGCTTGCCAATTGCATATTCAAAGAAAAGTAGGAAGGTGGCGGGGACATGGAACAACAATTAAGGAATGGCTAATTATCAAAAGCGGTTGGTGACGCTTCAAAATAGGGATAGAAGATACAACCAACAGAGGTGAGGGCCCGAGGGTCAAATTGTATATCTCGGGAGTGTTGACCGCAGAACGTGTAACATGAAAGAGGGCATGATGGTGAATTCCTGTGGAAAAATTGTATATCGCTGATCTCCGGGTACTATTTTCTAGTCGTGGAACATTGGAAACACAATCCTAAGCTCGCCAGTCCGGGAACCCGCAATCGAAAAAGTCTTTAAGTATGGAACAGGGAAACGGTAGGTCGGACTCGATACATAGTAAATGTACAATGTCATGGAGATACAACCAACTTGGGGCTAAGTATTGAAAGGAATGATGGACGATCGAGCTCGTGACGGGGCATTCCAACAGATAGTCTATATATCGCGGAACTCTGGGCACTGTTTGCAAGCCATGGAAGATTTGAAACACAATTTTGAGGCCATCAATCTGGGAACCCGCAATCGAAAAAGTGTCCAAGTATGGAATAGGGAAACGCTGGCCCATACTTGTTTTCGCTAATATATTGAAATTTGTAGTAGCTTTCCCATTACCTGGCAAGATCTTCTTTGCATGTTTCTGGACAAGTTCTGTAGGGATGATTAGTCCTCGGGGCTTTTTCTTATTAATGATGATGTTTGCGGTTGTTGCATGATGGCGTCTTAGCATTAAACCTTTGGTGTTGCATATTTGGAAAGAAGTACGAGGATGACTGGAACAGGAAACAATGACTAGGAATTGGAGATTTTGTGAACCCGCCAACGCGAGGATCCAAAATAGGGTGACAAGGTCTCCCCAGAAGATGCGAGGCCCTGACGGTCAAATTGTAGCGCTCAAAACATTTGAATGCATAATGTGTGACACAAAAGAGGGTACAATGTCGGAGTCCGACAGTCAATTTGTATATGGTGGAGGTCTGTGTGCCAATTGTTTCGTACCAGTGTGTCCAGTTGTCACTAGTAAGACCATAATCAATGTATTTTGGGAAGGGCACAAAGTTAGTGGGGATGGAAGGCAGCGAGAGATACTTTGAAACATTTGTGAAACCTTGTAGAGTGAAGCTTGCAAGTTCGAGGAGTTCGTGGTGGAATTGTAGATCACAGAAGTTTTGAGTGCAATATGTATATCACAGAACAAGAAGTAGCAGAGTTCGAAAGGGCCAACCCGACAACCACGACCATAAAATTGGCTAAGTATGGAAAGGAACATCGGTCGGTCAGATTCGTCATGTGAGGATATAGATGGAGATGAAGATATGTCAGCCCGCCAACCCTGGAACCCATGATCATAGAAATGTGACTAAGTATATAACCAAAAAACGATAATAAACGGGAAGAAGAAAAGGGAAAAAGGGCTAAGTATCTCACATAACAACATCTATTGTTCGTCTATTAATGCCAATCTTTTCGAACCCCTGGTCAGTCCTCACTAGTAAAAGCATAAGTTGTAGATCACAAAAGTTCTTTGGGTGAAAGATGTATATGACAGAACAGAGGACATAACTGTTGGATACCGCAAACCCGAGACTCGGTGGTCAGTTAATTGGCTAAGTATTGAAAGGGATCGCGGTCGGTCGGGGTCATGGTGTGAGGATATAGATAAAGATAAGCATCTTCCAATCTGCGAATCCAGGAGGCCGTGATCATAAATATGCGACTAAATATAGAACCACAAAGGGATAATAGAGGGGGATAAAACAAGGAAAATTTAAAGAGAAAGTGTTTATATTTATTCCAATAGTATTCATATTAATATATATTAATAGATTATTTCTGGTCCAAATGCAAATGTTCTTCCAATTTGCAACATGTTGTTCGGTTCACAAATTTCGTTGAAACCCATAAGCAATAGAAAGAAAAATAAAATAAAATAAAAAAATAATATATATATGCACACATACTATCAAATAGAAGAAGCTGCAATATATGCAAAATATTGAACATGAACATGACGTCAACACTTGAGTTGCCTTGTTGTAATAGAGTCATTAATTCATTCTATTTACGGGACCCCGAAGAATCAAAACATGGCGGTTCCTCCCATTTCTTTCTTTAAGCATAGGGCAGGCGCCACATAAGTATGGCATATGGCAAATTATTGTTCCATGTAAAATGTAAGGAGCGAACAGAGTGGCCTTTATTTAAATCGAAGTGCTAGGCAATAGAAATAAAAGCTTATCGTCCATGTTTAACGACACACAAAAAAAGTACAAAATAAAATAAAAAACAACACCAGAGATTGGAAAACACCATACAAAAAACTCAAATATTATATATTCAAATAAACTGGGTTACAAAATACAGCTAAGATTATTTGCCATAATGACTGCGATTGGGCCCGTCGCCGACAAAAAAAAGCAAATATGTACAATAGTGAAACTTGTTGACAATCTTTTATAGATTTCAACTTGACCATCAAATGCTTGATTCGTAAAAACTACGAGTTGAATATCAATTTCGGGTCTTGGAATTCATTGGTGCTGCCAACTAGATCTATCCCATCTTTTTGAATATATTGTTTCTTCTAGATATGGCCTGCCAGCATTGGCTGGTTATTCAACATTCCATACTTTGCTTAGTGTTAATTTCCCTCTGTCGTCGAAAACTTGGGGTTTAAGGTGCCTTCCTGGTAATGTTTCTGATCATTGACATCTGAGACAACTTACAAATGCGATTCAGACCTAATTCAAAGAAGAGGGAGTAGTTTTATGTGACATCATCTTTGGGGGAAACAAATCATGTTAGCCAACAAAAGTTGAGACAAAAAAAAAATTCAAGTATGTTGTGACTGCTATTCTCCTTGTATTCGATCATTTGTTTGGTTGAAAAGCCTTCCTGAAGATTTGTATGTTTAAATTCTTTGTTTTATTACTGTAAATTGGAAGGGACGTCCAAGTCAGCTGCAAAATGTTCCTCTGTTGAAGTACACAGCTTCTTCCAGCAGCACAGATCTGGCAAGTGCATCAAATGTTGCAGATCACATTAGAATATATCTTTCGTCGTAGGGGTGGCAGACATGGAGGCCCAAAAAATTCTCTGGAGTGTTTGGAAGTGACACCAAATATTACTCCATGCCCGGATATACTCAGAAGGAAATTATAAAATTGGATACCCATGAACATGAGAAACTATATCCGCATTTGAATCAACATTATAAAATTACAGAACGTTTTATGCCAAAGTTGTAACAGACTTGACAAACAACCAGTTTCTATGTCAAAGAGTGTTGAGAGACATCTGGATGTAGTAACCGACTCGACATACAATCAACTTTCGATCACTACTAATACTAATGTCAAGTGCAAGAAGTCGTGATCGTAGGCTTCAGGTAGTTTCATCTTTAGGCATCCACATTGGCGGTGACCCTAGGCTCCAGATAGCTTCGGCTTCGGACATTGACATTGGCGGTGGCAATGGGAACAATGCTATTGACTGCAGTGCGACAATGCGATGAACAAGCAGGGTTGTCATTGTCAAATCACTTAGACTGGAGGAGTGTTAGACATGCAAAGAACATCGATTTTAGTGTTGCTTTGTCATGACAACTACAATGTTCTTTGAGTCCATAAATCTTTGGACATTGGGTGTCCTGTGCGATAATGACCTTGACATTAGGCACATGTCAGGCATATATTATCTGACATTGCAGTGTTAATGCAATTGCCATAGTAGACGATGACTCAATTGCATTGGCACAAGCAATATTAATTGTGTGATTAATCAACATCCTTGAAGGACGTGAATCCCAAACAATGCCTAAAACTTTCCGAACAACCGTGTGGTCAAAAAATACATTGCTCTATATTTCAAAAAATAAGAAATTGTAGGTCGAAATAGCTCTGGAATACACCACTACATTAAGGTCTCTTCTAAAGAATGAAATAAAATGATTACATGAAGGTGGTAGAAAAAGGTGATTTTTAGAAACCAAATCATTACCTGAACACACGAAACTTCTTGCAGAAGGTGGTAGTATAAAGTAATCCTCAGAAAGTGTTGCAAAGTCCATAATCTAGAATTCCTTCCCATTAAATTTTCTCAGTTACATGTTGATGCAGGCATTAGAAAGTTTTGAGAGTGTCGTTACGTGGTTATATACCCACCTTCAAGTAGGAGGAGAATATTTGTGCGAAGAGGGGCAAGCTCATCGACCCATATGGAACCATATGCATAGGAATAGTAAAAAAAATGGTGCTGTGGTGATAGAAAGTTGATTGTATGTGGAGTCTGTTACTACATCCAGAGGACAGTGAACAAACTTTGACAAAGAATATGACCTTTTGTCAAGTCTGTTACCACACCCAGAAGTAGCTCAACAAACTTTGAAATAGAAACTTCTGTAATTTTAGAATGTCTATTCAACCACCCATACAGTTTCTCATACTCGCGACAATCCAAATTTATAATTTCCTTCTGAGTATATTTGCGAATGGACTAATATTTCGCGTCATTTATGAATATTACAAACCATTTTTCAAGCCACAACATGTGCGACTCCTCCGACGAAAGATAAATTCTTGTGGGGTCTGCAAAATTTGATATACTTGCCAAATCTCTATTGTTGGAAGAAACTATATACTTCAACGAAGGAGCATTTTGCAGGTGACCTGAAAGTCTCTTCCAACTCCTAGTAAGAAAAAAAAGAAGATCAACACACAAATCTTCAGTCAGGCCTTTCAACCATCCAAAACATCGAATAGAGGGACAAAACCAATCACAAGACACTTGAATTTTTTATTTTTTTTTTGTTGTTGTCTGAGTTTCTATTGGCTAACAAAGTTTTGTTTTGCTCAAAGTTGACATCACATAAAACCGTTCCCTTGTCTTTCAATTGGGCCTGAATGGCATCTCTAAGTTGTCTCACATGTCGATGACCAAGAACATTACAACGAAGGCACCTTAAAGCCTAACTTTTCGATGATAGAGAGAAATGGGAATAAGTATTTAAAATCAACGCTAGAGGATGATAGTATAATCTTCCGTAGATTTTAGCTTAGTTGGTTTTAATGGCAGATGCCCTCGATATTTACACTTATTAATGCCAATCTTTTCGAATATGTGTGCTGAATAGCCACCAATAGCACGAGTTAACATTCCCATATGCAAGCAAATTCTCAAATATGACAACCTGTAACATATGCACAGTATTAAAGAGGGACATGACATCAAGACCTTTGTGGATGACACGTTCGTGGATGGCAGTGTAGTAGTACAACATTGCACTATTACTACAATGATGCCTTTAAAAAACTAAAATAGCCAGCACTTTTTTCAAATTCAAAATGGACGCAATTTTTTTTATTAGATCCCATAATATTCTCCTGTTTATGCATTTTAATGGGAGATGTCCTCGAGCTTTTCGCTTATTAAAGCCAATATTTTCGAACCTATCTGGTCGGTTGTCACTAGTAAAAGCATAATTAATGTGCATTGGGAAGGGCAGAAGGTATCGAGGATGGAGGGGAGTGATAAATGCTTTTAACTTTTCTGAACCTGGGAGTGGGTGAACTAGCGAAACTTTGAAGACTCGACTAAGTATGGAAAAGCAAGTCGGACAGATGAAGTCATCATAAGTAGAGGAAGGCTTACGAGTTCGAGGAGTCCGGGGTCGAATTGTAGAGCCGAAAAGTTTTGGGTGCAATATGTATACTCCGACCACGGGTTACCAGAGTTCGACAACACCTATCCGCGAACTCATGTTCATAAAATTGGCTAAGTATGCAAACGAACGATGGTTGGTCAGACTCGTGATGTGAAGATATAGTTGGAGATGACGATTTTTCAGTTTTCCACACCGGGTACCTGTGAGCACATAAACGTGACAAAGTATAGAACCAGAAACACATAATAGAGGGTAAGAACAAAAGGGAAAAACAAGCAAGTTTAGAAGAAATTGTCTAAGTATGCAAACGAACGGCGGCTGGTCGGACTTGTGATGTAAATATATAGATGGAGATGACGATTTGTCAATTGGCCACCCCAGTAACCTGCGACCACAAAAACATGACAAAGTATAGAACCAAAAACGCATAATAGAGGGGAAGAACAAAAGAGAAAAACAGGGAAGTCTACAAGAGGAAAAATAAAGCGAGAGAAGAACTTTATCGCTCACACAACAACACTTAGTCTCATAACTATGAAGCCATAGAAAGACATTAACTATGGGAAAAACATCATCAACTATGAAATATAGTTGGATCCCGACAAACTCTGGTTCAAGCTGAAAGAGATGTTATTTACATCCACTGCAAAATTTTGTATATTATTTTATCTTAATAGTATTTTCTAGGGAGTGAACTATAAAACCATGTAACAACAGATCCAACTGTAGATGCATGACCCCAACATTGCAAAGTTGAATAAAACAAGAGCAAGCAACTAATAACAACCCAGTTAAGAAGCACTAAAAGGCCGAACTATAGCCACAGGACTTCAACCCTACAAAGTTGAATCAAACAACAATAAGTAGCATCCAGGGAACCAAGAAGCAAGCACCACCCAACCAACCAGGAATGTCGGTGAAGAACAATATTGGCCAAATTCACTGCACACAAGATTGTATCAAAAAATTCGGAGGAAAATGTATTGTAACCCATCTGTTAACCAAATATTTCAGGCTGTTAGACCTGTCAGGAAAACATTCAAAGCTTCCAAGACCATCCAAAGGCCTGCCATTGTGCAAGCAATTAAGAAAGGTGCGGTTTTCACGGTTGGTATTTTTCAATACTGGGAGCGATCAAAATCCTCTTGTAGTCCATCTTTGTATGTGATTACTACAACCAGAGAAGCAGAAATGTAATGTTGTCTTCATCTCGTTCCTGATTTCCAATGTTGGACACATAACCTATCTCCATCACAGCCACAGTGACACATAGAAAAGGGAAATCGTATTTTCTTCTCACATACAAAGATGTTCTGCAAGAGGATTTCGACTCAGGCATCCCCAACAGTCAAATTTCCCACCTGCAAACTGCAAATAGCAAGCGAAGCTAAACATGACACCCAAACCCGCCCGTCAATGGGGAATGACAGAAGGCCAATGTTCGACACATAACCTACCTCCAACACAACCACAGTGACGCATAGGAAAAGGAAATCATATTTTCTCCTGACATATAAAGATGTTCTGTAAGAGGATTTCGACTCCGGCATCCCCAGTATTCAAATTTCCCACCTGCAAACTGCAAATAGCAAGCGAAGCCAAACACGACACCCAAACCCGCCCGTCAATGGGGAACGACAAAAGAGTAGTTCCAATCGCGGTTGCAGAAACCCAAGCGTGCAAACTGCAACAAGACCAATAGGCAAACAAGAACAATAGGAACATGCAAATAAAAAATCAGTGAACAAGCAAGAAGCAAGCATGAACCAATGAACCAACAATGCCGCTGAAGAACAATATTTCCCATATTCACTGCAGAGAACATTGCATATAAAAAACAAAAACGGAAGAAAATGTATTGTAACATGCCTGTTAAGTAAACATTTAAGGTTGTGAGGCCTATTAGGTAAACATTTAAGTTTGTCAGAACTGCTCTGTAAACATTTAAGAACGAATGCAGTGTGGCAGGTCTCTTACGTACGGAAAAACATTTATTATATTATTTTATAACAATATAAAAAAATTAGTAACAATAGTTCGAACAATAGAGGCTATGTAAAAAATAAATATATTCAAAGGACAAACTAATATGAAGTCAACTAATAAAAAACTGACTCTCTATCTTCAAAACTTTGGATATCCAAACATTTCAAGAAAAAAATAAAAACTCAGAAAGACCATATATGATCAAAAACTTTGGATATGCTAACATATCAAACATTGGGAATAGCGAAGCTGGCAATAAGACCTCCAATCTGTTATCCAATCAGATCATGACATATATGGTATTTTTTATTATATAAAAATCAATGTTTTTAGTTCCCCAGTTCCAACAATAAATATTATGCAAATATTTTTAATCAAAGGACAAATTAATATGAAGTCAACGAATTATAGATCGCTATAGTCCCTCTACGCCTTCGACAAGGACTAATAATATTTAATTAGTATAACATTTATCATTTTCAAAGTTTTATTAATTAATTAATTTTGAAAGTTTGTACAAATTCTCTCTCTCTATATAATGTTTATGAAATAGTGATATACTAATTTGAATTTTTAATGTAGTGTTTTTACATGTAATATATTTGGAATTTCATGGATTAAATATATCATAAATTAAAAATTAGATGTTGATGGAAAGGATAACCTTTCTCTTACTATTTAATTAGGATCGGTTTAAAATAATACAATGTTTCTTTATATTAACATTTATTTAATTTATGATATAGAATGAATAAGGAGGTATGTGTTATGTGGAGGTATGGTTGTGTGGAGGTTAGGATGTACAAGAAGGATTTTAAAGAATGATCATGCTCATATAAATGAAACTTTTAAAAATAATGTTTAATTAATATAACACATACCATTAAAGTTTTATTAACTTCATTACAAATTCTTTATAATAATAATAATAATAATCTATTTTTAAGGTCACGGTCAAGCCAGCACACCAAATTGGTGTATGAGACTCCCTTGTTTGTGGGACAAGGGATCCCCCTCCGCCCAACGATTTGACTGGTAAAGTCTACGAAGGTATACATACCCTACCTCCCTCTGGATTTGAACCTGTGACCTCCTAAGAGGAAACACATGTTCTTAATCATTAAACCCACT